>JASDAP010000404.1:0-37992 GCA_031216635.1 Dissostichus eleginoides | reverse complement strand
TACGTATACATAACTAACAGAGTGAAAAACTGAATCCCCCAAACTTTTTTCACAGAGGGCCACATACAGAAAAATATGGGCTGGGCCTATATACCTATATATATATATATATATATATATATAGGTATATAGGCCCAGCCCATATTTGTATGGGCCCAGCAATATATATATATATATATATATTATTGCCTCATAAGTTCAGTTATAAGTTGAAAAAAGCAATCCAATGTAGGGAAATTATTCTTGATACTTGAAAATGCCCACATCACAGCTCTCCAGAGGGTTTACTTTATCGTGTTGGCAGCTCATTCCTTAAAACAGAAGCTTCAGATGGCTTATAATAAGAGGAAATGTGAAGGGTATATTTCCAGGTTATGTACATTTGTTAGTGGGCTTTTTTCTTATCAACTTAGATTTCATAAGGTGCTTTCACACCGCAGTACTTTTCCCACTTTAGTCCCGATATAGTTCCGAAATGTTGCATTCACACCAAGAAAATCCGGAACTAAAATTAGTTAATAGGCGGGTTCACACCGGAGTACTTTTCCCCGTACTTTTCGCGTTTAGCTCCATTAGTAGCCCTTATTTTGCGTTCACACCAAAAAGAGTACTTAGTGCCGGGAACTTTTACCCCCATTTTTAGTGCCTGCTAGAGTCGTGGTACTATCCTGGGGAGAAAAAAGTACCAATTTCTATTGGCTGGGCGAATTGCAAACCACGCCCCGTAAAACTCTGAAAAGTTTTGTGAAGCCGCCATTGTATTTGCTGGCATTAGCATTATTAGCATTAGCATTAGCCCCGCGCACCAACGGAGAGAGAATAACTAATGGCAACACAAAAAAAAACATGGGAGCGGTGGAGTGATGAGGAGGTGTCGGTGTTCTGGCGATTTACTCGGAAGCCTTCAGTAGAAGCAGCTGGGACTCCCAGCAGCTTCTACTGAAGCCAGTCCCCAACTCCGGGGACTTCCGGCCGGGGACTTCGGGTGGCAGTATATGCCGTGAAGTTGTTTGCGGCCTGCCAGTTAACCCAAAGCAGTAATCTTCCCTCAGGGAACTTATTCCGGTGTGAACGCGATCTGTACTTAGTTCCATGGGGGTACTAAGTGCCGGGGCACTAAGTACGGCAAAGTACTTGGTGTGAAAGCGGCTATTGAGAACCTTTTTACCCCCTTTTCCGTCCCTGCTAGAGAGCAGGGACTTTCGTGGGAGAAAAAGGTTCCTATTTCTGATTGGCTGGGCGGATTGCAAACCATGCCCCGTAAAACTCCCAAAAAGTTTTGTGAAGCCGCCATTTTATTATCCTCGCATTAGCGTTATTAGCATTAGCCCAGCGCACAAACGCAGAGAGACTAACTTATGGCAACACAAAAGAAAACATGGGAGCGGTTGAGATGAGGAGGTGTCGGCGTTCTGACGATTTACTCGGAAGGCTTCAGTAGAAGCTGCTGGGAGTCCCAGCAGCTTCTACTGAAGCCACTTCCGGCCGGGGACTTCGGGTGGCAGTATACGCCGTGAAGTTGTTTGCGGCCTGCCAGTAAACCCAAAGCAGAAGAAGAAGAAGAAGTGACGTCAGCGGCCTCATTTGCCTAATCCTCCCAGGGACTTATTCCGGTGTGAACGCGATCTGTACTTAGTTCATGAGAACTAAAGAGTTCTCATGAACTAAGTACTCATGAACCTTTGTCGGAAAAGTACTGCGGTGTGAAAGCGCTTTTAGTGTTTTTTTATTTGAAAATTGGGCTTATTAACACATGAATACTGTGTAATATATTTGAACATATATATTTAAGAAGTACAATATAAGACAAGCAGAAGTTTATTATACTTAAGTCATTATACTTTTTGAATTTGCTGAGGGCCGATTCAAAATGGTCCGCGGGCCGCATTTGGCCCCCGGGCTGTAGTTTGGACTCCCCTGCCTTAGAAAAAAAAGTGTCTGAAAATAGGCACTCGTGAGGGGGGCAGAGTCCCCTGTCAACTCCCTTTACATTGCTCCATGGTGTCATTTGTGCGAAAAATGTCAACATTGTCAACATTTACGAGAACCAGGCTGGGAGGGTCAAAAGGGCTTGACCATGGCCGACCCAAAGTGCATGGTGAGCGGACTCATCACCTCCGTGATGAGTCTCCATTGTGATTTGAAAACTTCAATCAGACGAGTCCTTTGGGGGGCGGGGAAAAAAAACGTGTTCGTCAGAATCGTCACTTCCTGTACTGAGAGTGGAGGTGTCCTGAGAGTGGAGCCTACATCGGAACCGTCCTGAGAGTGGAGTCTCCCATGGAATAAAGAGCCAAAGACAGGGTGCAGAATTCAAAGTAATAAAAAGAGAGTTGAGCTTCAGGTCCTTTACTAGGCCTTACATACAAACACACACACACACACACACACACACACACACACACACACACCCAGACACACTGGCCTTTGCTTATTAATGTGTGGTTTCAGGAAACTATTGTTGCGCTGATGTTTCCAGCTATAATGTGACCGGCCAGAACAATGCAGTGTTAATTTGTTTGGTTTCCGGCGAGGGACTGTGAAAACAGTGATGGCCACAGAGACAGGAAAGGACATTAATAGATGAAGGAATGCTGGGGGGGCGGGGGTGAAGGAGGATGTTGGACAGAGAAAGAGAAAACCGAACAGCAAACTAGCAATACGGTGCTGAATAACGATGATTTGTATTTATACAGCTAGCCATAAGCCCAGTGATGGTGGTAACAGAGACCAGTCTTTAGGGAACTGATTGATTGTGTTTATGATTTGGAAGGACATTTTAAGTTGTAAAGTAGGGAAAACTCAGGGTTTAACAATAATAATATCCCTGTCCTGTTAAAGTGTCAAGTAAGCCTTGACAGTGTGACTGTAAACCAGCACGACAAACACTGGGACCCTGATATTGAAGAACGTACATAGAATGTTTACATCATTACTTCTGTAATTTACACCTATATGTTTTCTATTGTTACATATTATTGCACAGAAAGGGACTCATGAAGCTATGCAGGTCATGTTCAATGTCAGGTCCCTGGGACTGAAACACCTGTAGAAAGGAACAGGTGAGAGTGTAGAGGTTAGGGCCCTCATATTGGTTTATTTGCTAATTGCAGATAATGGAGAAATGAATGGATGGAGATATGGCTGAAAGAATGGATAGATTGATGCAGAAATGAACGGATGGATGGATGGATGGATGGCTTTGATAGATCAATGGATCAATGGATGGATGATTCAATAGAAGGATGGATGAATACATGGATGGATGGATGGATGGATGGATGAATAGATTAATAGATGGATGGATGAATACATGGATGGATGAATAGATTAATAGATGGATGGATGAATACATGGATGGATGAATAGATGAATAGATTAATAGATGGATAGATGAATACATGGATGGATGGATAGATGAATGGATGAATAGATTAATAGATTAATGGATGGATGGATGGTTTTATAGATGGTTTCATGGATGGTTTCATGGATTTTCATTGGTTACAAAGTGTCAACAGATGCTGGTCTACAATGCCAGGAGTCTGACACGTGGTATGCAGTCATTTCATAAAGCAATCTCTCCATGGACCCTGCTGCATTCTTGTTATCCATGAAAAGTGTTATCTGAGACAATGCGGGTAACAGGATGTGCTGTTTTATCACTTCCTCCCAGTTCCACTTTGTTTAGGACTGTATCAGAGTGAGTTAAGGAAAGAGTAGGAAGTGGAGAGAGACTAAAGAATTAAAGGGATTCAAAGGAAGGTGAAGTTTTGTAAAGGATCTAACCTGTAATATCCAGCCATTTACTAACTTTAAGTGTAGTTTGATGTGTTGTAGATTTGACACGGATGTGATGGAGACACTGCTCACTTCAAAGCCTTGCTATTTGATAAATGGAGGTACTTGACTTCTGTATAACAGTGTACGACTCTACAATACAACATATGGAATCACTTAATTGAAAAAGAGTTGTTAGACTGGGTGGCATGAATCGATCAGTCATAACACAGTAGGATATACAAATATTGAATGGTTTTGGGATTGACCTGGCTTCACTGCTAGCACATAAAGCTAAAAGAGCCAGAGGAGAATACACTTTTTTTTTGCTTGTGTACTCTTTATGCTCCCTGTATAGGTATGTTCCATGTATTTATAGAAACCAGTTTAGCAAATTGCAGATTATGTCAGAATATTGCCTGGCTATTACACAGAGCAATACCAATTGTAAACATTTAAAGAAATGCCCAAAAGTAGTGCCTGGAAGTTTTCCTTTAAGGTTGCATATACAGTAGCGTCAAAAACCTTCACTAAAAAAATATGCTGCCTGAATATAGCTTGAGGCAAAACCCAGGTTACTAATGTGAGCAACCAACATTTGTATAAACTCAGATCTCTCATTTGAATCAGTGTGAAAATCCACCTGAAACTATAAAAGTGATGAGAGCAATCTGACAACCACCTAGGCTTTCTTTTCTTGCAACACTGCATTCACCATTTTTTCTGGCTGCTGTGGGTTTGTCAGACAAATTATTTATTATACATTTGAAATAAATCAAATTTCATCATTGCACTCTAATAATCAAGATATGGTCTTTCCAGTTTGCGTGCAGGCAATGCGATCTCACAACTGTATTTATATTTGTCATGCATTGATAGGTATAGCCTACTACATATTGTTAGGTTAATTGTTCTAATCATGGTTGGCTGTTGGCTCTCACTATTTTCCCGAACCAACCGCTGTCTCTCAGTGTCTCAGTGTCTCTGTGTCTCTGTGTCTCAGTGTCAGTTGAGTGAGTGGATGCTCCTTCTCCTGTTTGCACCCGATGGATTTGCCTATCAGTATCAGCACATGTTCTCCTGTTCAAAAACAACAAGCTATCTAAGACCACATGTGTCTGTCAGGGCGTATGACCGCACTGCTTTACTGAACACTCTGTGTGTGTGTGTGTGTGTGTGTGTGTGTGTGTGTGTGTGTGTGTGTGTGTGTGTGTGTGTGTGTGTGTGTGTCTGCTTCTTTTTCACTTCTCCATTTTGTATTACCGAGAAGCCAATTTCACAACAATGATAGACGGACTTGATTAGCATGCACATATTGTTAGACACACACACAGACACACACACCACACACACACACACACACACACAAATGAATAGATTGTTGTCTTAAAATTACTTAAAATTTAAAAAAACTTAACTGTTTCTCTTCTCAAACATTTGGACCCTGCATCTATGAATATTCTAAACATATATTTCTGTGAATCAAATATGCAGTCATTGATAATAGTCTAGGTGTTTGATTACATTTGCAGAATATGCTTTGAAATTCAATCAGATGGAGGTTGGATAACATTATAAAAGAGCCACTGTTTTGGTCCACACCTGAATACGATTGCTGTGTCCAGATGTGCCCCAACAAGTCTAACAAAAGGGTCCCATTATTAAACATTGCAGTTTAAAGAAATCCTTTAAAAAACGTCCTGATTTAAGACAGGAAATTAAGATGAAAACATGTGCAAATATATAGCTTGTAGAGTGTGCCTTCATTCAGTGCTGTCTGAGATCTGGGTCTAACAGCAGCAACAGCAGGTCTGCAGGGCCTGGGTTAGACCCCTCGGTGCTGTTTTCTTATTTCTGCCACTTCGATTTTAATCCAAAAACTAAATGTAATCATAGCTGTACTAAAAAGTGGTGCGGGAATGAGTCCTAAACCTGGAAATGAGTCTGCAACTGATTTATCAGCAGAAATAGAAAACTCAGTTTGAACTGCTTAAATCTAATGGCCTTGGATTTAATAGCAGTATTAGGAGTATAGCAGGATGGTGTTAGTGCATAGAGTATTCCAGGAATGAGTCCTAAACCCAGAAATGGGTTAGCCATTTAGCACTTCTGGGCTCCCTTGTCTCAAAGTTAACATTTTTTTGAAAGTGTTTGTGGCTAGATTACTGAATTCAAGTCTGTGGTTAAAACCAACTGAAACGTTTTCAATCTTTTGTTTGACGACATGTCAGTAAATATCCCACTGGTGAATATCACAAGCCTCTATGTGTCTTAATAACGGCGACTGCTATTGATTGTCTAAATGAGACCGAACATCAGTCCGCCTTTAGCTTAGCTTTGTGGACGTGAGTCATGCGACTGTGATGTAGTTCATTTCAATCATTTCCTGGTTTAAAGACTCATTCCTGTCAGCCATCAGTCAGGGAAGCACTCCTTCCTCTGGGCGGAGGGCAGACTGAACGTTAGCTTGCAAATGCTAGTAGATATATCAATACATAGACGTATTTGACATAATGTCACAATTACTTCTTCACATGACTAAATGTAAATTCTAGCCATATCTTATGCATTGCACCTGTCATTTGAGATAGCAGGAAATAGTTTCCTTTCTAATATTGTCTGTATAACCTCTGACAAAAGATATCTTTACCTGCAACTTCAACTTGAGCCTACAGACGGAGACCATTACCTTTGTTCGACTTCCTCTTCTTAGTGTTTGATAACTCTGCGTGGCAGGATGATCTTGACCTCTTCATTCAGAGAAACAGAAGTGAAGAGTCCATAGCGGAGCAGACAGAAGGACGACTCTGCAAATACTCACAGGTCTGCAGACTGCTGCACTCAGAGGATACGCTCGGTGCTTCTTTAAGACGGTTTTCATCACTTACACACATTTAGCCTGCGTGAGAAAAATGCACAGTCCTTGGAACCTTGGGACTTCCTATATATTTAGTAAAGTTTAATAAAGTTTAAAATGAACAATATCTTGTAAAACAAAAAAAGACAAATCTAATTCCATTTGAGATATAATCCAGTAAATGGAAATGGGCCAAATGAACAAAGAGGGAAAGAGAGAGGCGTTGATAAAGTATCTGTGCACACATGTTAACATTCCTCCCACTTCCTGTCCACTTGAAGGAGACAGGAGAGACAACTGACGGCCTCTGAGAGGTTAATGTCTGCTGAACAATGATCATGCATGTCTGTGTGTGAGAGAGTGTGTGTGTGAGCGTTGTATGTGTGTGAGTGGGTCAGTGTAAGTGGTGAATCTGGCTGAGTAAACTAAACACTGAGAGAGACACTCAAAGAGCCATCAGAGCTTTTTGTCCTGCTGACAAGAGTTCTTCGTGGAGACAGACATCCATCCAGAACAACCTTTACAAAGCCAAGCAGTTACACCTCCAACAGCAGAAATCTGGCAGCGCCGTTCAAAACAAACTGTTCATATGCGTTAAAGCTGAATTTCCACATTGAGATCACTTGTAATCTCCTAACTGGCTCCAAAAGAACATATTGGTTCCCCTTCACTGGTTGCTTTTTAGGAAGCCATAAGCAGACACTTTTTTTTTTTATAAGCACGTTTCTTACAGAGGGATAAGCCTATACAGAGAGGTTTAAATGTGAACAACACACTAAAAGGTGCACATTAATATGAAGTTAAAACAATATTATTCAAATTCAAGCAAATAAAGGTTGAATGACAAAAAGGGGTAGATCTAAATAGAACGAGCATCCACTGTATTGAGTTTGTAACACGCTGGAAAAAGGTCAGAATTGAGATTTTCAAGCGAATTTCCAAATCCTATGCTGATGAGAAAATCCTCCAGGATTTGGTGAAGGCAGCTTGCTCATATATTTTCTGAAAGCTGAAGATCACATTTAAAAATCGTATACTTTGCATATAATATTACATCTTCGATCGTGACGTTTTATAACAGCAGGAGGGGACCTGGTACCAGATTCCTGGGCGTCATATGGAATCATTAGAATCATTCATTGAAGGGGCCATCACCAGGACTCCTGTGTGAATCTAAATGTAAAATAGGAAGAACATGAATATTGGATTGCTGATAGACATGCCCATTCTCTGCTTGTCCTATACTTTACATTTGGAACATGTCATGAACATAAATGTACCTCTCTAGACTCTAATTAAATGTTTAACAAATGTTTAACTTTATGATTAAAAGATCAATATTGACTTGAATTTTTACTTGACAAGGCAAAAGTTTTTTATCCTGATCATAACAAGAGAGAAATAATGATGTTGATGAATGATAGTAGAAAGTGATTTAAAGAATTGTTGATTGTGAAGCAATGGTGAGGAGAGAAGCAGCATCTGGGTAGTTGATTTGATTCATGTATTCTGTCAAAAAGGGAAACATGTACTTACATTTTTTTGGACATGGACATAACAATAACATATTAGGGAGATGACATTCCCATCTCAATACAATAAGTGTGATAGCACTCATTAAACAAAAACACAAGAAAAAAACAAGACAACAAATTAATACATAAATAGAAATAGAAACAACAGTCAATAGGATCGTTTCAACATTTCATTGACAGCCCAATACAACCCAAAACCCCACACATAACATACCCAGCATGTGTATTGTTCCTTATAATCCCACTCTTCGTTAGAGCTGATTGTTTTCCATAATAGGGTGTGTTGAGCCACCCTTTGATTTTTTGTGGCAATAATCTTTTCCAAAAGAAACTGTATTTTCAATCTACTTTTCAAACACCTACAATTCCGATTTCTCCTTGATTAAGTTTAAAAATAAGTATGTTAACATGTACTTTGGTTCTTTGGCGCCCTCTGCAGGGCAGCAGGCGTCAGTGCTGCCTCACTCAGTCAGCTGTTCATAAGGGTGCACACCAAAACCAATAGTCACACAAATAATATCATCTTTCATTAACAGTGAGATAGATTTATTGAGTTCAGGCCTGCCTTTATTGAGTTTTTATGACGTTTTTTGCTTTTGGTTTATTTCCATCAGCAATTTTCTCTCGAGACACAATAATGAAAACTTGAAACTTGAATCAAGTTTTTGACTGCTCCCACTGATAGACTTGCAACATTTTCACACAACACACAGTATTTGATTATCCTTTAATCATGGAAAACATTAATATTACAAATACTAAACTTCAACTTGACAACGTCATCCATAAAAACACTAAATTAATGTTACAAAGAGTAAAACCATTTTGAACATTACGGAAAATCTGATACATACATAGCAAACCAACTCAAACACAATGAGGAAAGATATCTCATCTCATCTCTCACCACTGTGATGGAAAACCTCTCTCAAACCTGTACACACTCACATCTCATTCAGACCCTTACAATGACTTCATATTCCAATAGAACGTGGGAAAAGGCTTCATAATCCAAACCAATAATCATTCCAGAACAAAACGTGTAATTACATCCTCTGCATATCTAGGGATACTAACATAAGTATAAAGAGTACAAGCTCATTTACAGAAAACACATCTCAGCACAAAATGCACATAATGGGATTCATGGGATCAGACATATGTAGTCAATTTAGGTAACATATCTGTGTATGATTTATGTATGTGCTTATTTACAAACTGAATAGAATAATACAACTAAACCAAACCCATCCTGCAAAGCCACATGCTGTCCCCTGTGACTTGTCTGCAAATTCTTGAATAAGTGGGAAAATAGAATAACACACCATGGAGCCTATATAGGGTAATCTCTAAGATAGGCGTATTATCCCTGCTGCCAGTCTTTGTTGCTAAGCGAATCACACCCAGGAGGCAGTTTTCCATGAGATTTGGAGGCAAATTGTGTATTTCCCAAAATGTCAAACTGATACTTAACACATTGTAGTGGGAGCCTGGCCCTGCCTGCAACATCTGGACAACCTCTGTGGCTGTAGCAGGGAGCGTCTCCATCCAGGATGTCCTTCAGGGGGATTTGTTAGCAGTGTAACTTACAATGGAGGTCAGCAGTTGTATAGCAGCCTGTGGCCCGGACACACAGGGGAGCTGGCAGGAAGCTGGCAGAGCATGGAGAGGAAGAGCTCTCGGAGAGAAGAATAGCAGAGGGACAGTCCAGAGCCCTCGCTGCAGTGACCCATCCTCTTTCAAAGGGGACACAATCATGACTATCATCAGACAATCTGTAAGGGTTAGCGTTTGGTGATATGAAACACTAACAGACCTGCAATAAACATGGCTAAGTGAAACAAATTGTCAACATCTGTCACATCTAGTCAGAGGCGGAATAAGACCTTGTACTTTAGTAAAAGCCACTACACCAGAGTGTAGGAATACCCTGCTACAAGTAAAAGTCCTGCAATCAAGCAATGTCAAATAAAAGTAAAAAAATGTAGCATCAACATATACTTAAAGTACCAAAAGTAAAAGTACTTATTATGCATTACCTATAGTGTCTGAAAACACTAAATAGAGTAGTGCAGTGATAATGTATTTGTGTAGGTCGACCTGGATGTATGCATTGCAAGGGCTCACTGGAGTAAAAGCAATGGGATTGTTCACGGTTGCCTGACTTCACGTCACCACTGTTAAGCTAAGCTGATGTTCGGGGTGATAACGTTTAGTAGTCTCCTTTAGTCATGGATGTTTGACAATAACTTAAATTGTCTTTCTGTAAGAAAAAGGGACTAAAACATGCTGCCCAAAACACGGGAAGAGATTATTGTATAAATAGGCAATTGGTGAATATCCAAATAAAATATTAAACTTTTGTATCCCTTATTCATGCGAGTAAAATACACATCACAAACTGGAAGTAAAGAATGTATGCCACACCAGTCCTTACGGGTTTTAGTATTGTCCAAGACCCTGTATTGTATATATCGAAATGGGGTCCGTGGTGGACTAGAGAAGGACAAGTATTTAAATGGTTACTGGTAAGAATACCTATGAAAATCTTGTGGATGTGCTTTTGGCTAACTCACAGGACGATAAATGAAATGCGTGGATGGATGGGCTGTTTCGAGGATTAGGCTAACAGCAGAATGTGATACCAATGCTCACTCATCTGCTCCTCTCTAATGTGTTTCTCTTCTTTAAATCCCTTACAGTAATGCAACACTACAGTTGACAGTTACTTATTTAGACAAGTGTTTTTACTTGACGATCTGGATTCACTCAACACATGTTCAATACAAATCACAATGATTTTACCTGGAGCCCTAACTATTACCAGGAAAACAATCTACATCTCACATTGGTTTGATCTAATAACGCAAAAATGATCAATGGAAGGACTGCAGGATATCAGCACCCTAAACCCTCAAGTTTAGTAAAATATACAAAGGACATGACCTCAGTGTCCTCAATGTTAGCTATGACCCTGACAGAAAGAATCAGAGGCATTAGGAGTCTCCCTCTACCTGAAATGATATCTATAGCAGTAAATAGGGGATTTGTATTAAATGCCAACACAGGAAGCAAGTTTCAGGAAAGTAAGCGGATAGATGAAAGTTTTACGTCTTACCAAAACTTTCTCTATTCAAACCTTTATTTGACCAACCCTAAACCATATGTTTTTCCAATAACCACAATTGTTCCAAACTGTTGTTGCCATGTGCTAGTTAAAAAAAAAGAGAGAGGGGAGAATTTCAAAATATTGGCACTGTTGACTTCTGTGGAGGAGCACACAATATCAATGCTCTTGGTGTATTTGTAAAGGAGAAGGAAAGATATGTATATAATCATATATTCATTTTCCATTCATCTGTCCTCTTATATCTTTGAAAACAGTTGGCCTCTTTTTATCCCCATTGTCAAGCATCAAACCATCTGTGCGTCTGCCCTGTAATAATGACACATTTCCTTAACTGCTGTGTGTGTGTGTGTGTGTGTGTGTGTGTGTGTGTGTGTGTGTGAGAGACCACTTCTTGTTTTTGGTGGAGTAATAAGGAAACTCATAGTCAGGTCTTTTGTAAAGAGCTTATTGTCAACGACTACTTCCACACGCCTAATGGGCCAATGCATTTGGAGAAGAAAGGCAGGAAATAGAAAGTTGTTGAGTAAGTTGCTCACGGCCTTCTGCCTTACTCAAAAGATTGTTTCAGAAAATGTGGTAACCTTTCTGTGGCACCATTTTTTTCTTCTTGCTCTTACTTATACTTCCATCCTGCTTACTTGAATACATGTGTCTCACAAAATGCAACAGTTCCATGCAGATGGTTTTATAAACAAATGAAAACGAATAATATTTATACTTCTGCAACACAAAACCAGTGAAGTTCCTTTAAAGACCACTCTTTGATATTGATGCTTTTTTCCTAGTTTCTTTGTTACCAGAATTACACATATCATTTCCTTTCCATTTTGATCTTGTTATTTATGATTCATTTATGTACTCATGAACCACCTTATCTCTGGTCTGACTGTTGACTTTGTTTTATTATGCAGGCAAACAGCTCAGGCTTCTTCATGGACTTTTTAAAGGCTTATAAAATAAATAATGAGAGAAATGTACAAACAGGGAGCCTGAAGTTAGTTTTGTTGGTTTCAAAGTCCGGAGAATCACAAGGTCTCTTTTTCCTGTTGCTCCCTCTTTTTCTGCTGACCATAGCAGGTGCCCTGGAATTCATGACAACACACACACACACACACACCACACACACACACACACACACACACACACACACACACACACACACACACACACACACACACACCACCACACACACACACACACATTTTTCTTAGTATCCTTCTCTTTCACACATGCAGATTTGTATTCCTCATTCAAGAATCTGCAAAAGAGAAATGGCCAGTAACAGGGTCCACACTGCTTTGCCTGACCCTCCCAGTCTGAGTGAAGAGGAGAACAAAGAAGAAGAGAAGGTTTTTGGGAATATATTTGCTGAGTTAGAATCTGTGGACCTGCCCCTAGGAACCACCTTAAGGTAACATCATGCAATATTCAACACACTCTTTCTACTTCCATTTGATACCGTGTGATGGAGGACTCGATAACCTGAGTAACATATCAAATGATTTAAAATTCTAATTGGAATTAACACATCAAGAGATGCCATCAACCAAGAAACCATACATACATTTTTATGTGCTCAAAATGCTAAAAGTGCAATTGTACTTTTAGTGCAATGCGCTCTTAAACCACTTTAAATATACAAAGAATTTAGCTTGAAAATGGAATGAGTGCTTATTTCCAGCCTTTCATTTTGCCCCAAGTATTGCTTGTCAGGTGGTTGAGATCGACCATCTGCAGCCTGGTACAAAAAACAACGTATTTAGGCATGAATACGTTTTTTTTCAATCTGTATTTTCACTCACATGTGAAGTGTAATTATAACATTTCTTAAAATGTAATATCAATCAAGGACAAGACAATAGAGCTCCCCCTTTTTTACATTAGATGCTTATACAATATTATCTATCATAGTATCAAATCTCTTTTAACTAAACTTAATGTGATGTTGAGCAATTTAAATAAACTTTCCTCATAAAACTTTACAACCTGCCCTGTATGTACTTATGACCATAATGCACTTTCATTAGAATAGCACTTCCAAATTAACATGTACATTAAAGATAGCCATAATTATTCTTGTCTGAACAATTTAATTATTTAATTATAATATGTATTTATATACAGCTCTGAAAAAAACAATTCACATTTCTTTTAAATCTCAATGTCTACACGTATGGCATCCATTACATTCCAGTGTCTGTTGAACTCCAACACAGAGAAATGTAGTATATAGAATAACATATTTGTTGTTTAATTTTACTCAAACACATACCTATAAATAGTAAAACCAGAGAAACTGATCATGCTGCAGTCGTCTCTTTCCACAGCTGTATATTACATTATATGGGCTGCTTTCCAGGTTGAATTAAATTAGAGTCAACAGTCTGCAGTAGTGCGCCCCCCACAGGCCAGAGCCCGCGCTGCCCCGGGCTGTGCGCTGTAGCTGCAGTGTTAGCTGAGTGTTAGCCTCACACACACATAACAGTCATGGCGGAGAATGAGACCCTGGAGTGTATAACGGAGCACGAGCGGATTTTGCAGGAAATTGAGAGCACCGACACGGCTTGTGTTGGTCCCACTCTTCGGTAAAATATACGGCTTAATGAAAAGTCCTTCCCAATAAAAATGTCCGTGTATGTTGAATGTCCTACGTTATCAGACCTTTGTTCCTTAGCTAGGTTAGCTATCCTAGTCAGCAGGCTAACATTAGCTGACAGGCTATATGGTTTTGAAATGAAGCGTGAGCCTAGCTGGCTTGCTAGCTAACATTGACCACTATTTCAGTTATTTGAATGTACTGTAGGTATAGTAAAGGCGCGTTTGTGTGCATTTTCCAGACTCAGTCTATTGATGGACATCTGGTGACCTGTCACAATGTAAACACAGTTGTGGGTGTGGCTGTGGGACTCCTCATCTTATCATTATGAAGCTGATTTGAGCTAATAGCTAACTACTTCGGCTAGTTGTTAAGCAGACATTTCACATGTACGCTACTGTCATCCTGATATAGTAACCCTGATTGGGGTGAGTCATCTTGAAAGCCTGGTAGCGGTAACATTGGATGTGGAATTGCTTAAGCTAACGTTCTAACACACTGCATAGGTTATGTTAGGTAGCTACCAAGCTAGCCTCCAAGGCCATAATGATTGACATTAGTTTGACAAGCCAATGTTTATAAACTGACTGCAGCCTCAGCTGAATGTTTCCGCCTCTCACACACACCTGTCCCGTAGACATGCCTGTAGTAGGTTGTCTCTCAGCATACCTGGGGAAACCAGTGAATATATGCCCTAAAGGTAACATTAAATACACACCTCAGCTCAGTTTCAGTTTCAGTTATTACTATATGTTTTTATAACACTGTCATTGTATTTACAGATGAGCTTGACAGTCTAGATTAGTTGTTACAAAATGACTGTCAATTGTTCTTTTAAATATTAGTATAGAATGACACCTTTTTGTTTTAGTTTTTTCCTGCATTTGCCTACTTTGTCATATCTTTAAGTAAGATATTACATAATTTCTGCTAGCTGCTTTACTTGTCTGTTGCCTGCTTTAACACCCCTTTGAATGGACTCATTATTCGAATAACTGGATGATGTGTATTGACACTAATCTCAATTGCTGTTCTATAATTATGGCGCCTGTATGATCTACAAGTTTCAATATCAGACTATTTGCGAATAGAAATAATGTCAAAATCACAGATTATATTGGCTAATTTGACTTGTAACATGTTTGTAACTTTACCTCTACAGTCAGGTACTTTAGATTATTTGTACCTGGTTTTTAGCAACAGAAATTGACTTGATGGCAGTTTTAGGGATCAAAATTGGTAAAGCATTATAGCTTGTTGAACCTCTGGCCACTCTGACTCCAGCATTTTCTTAGGATGTTTTAAATTTGCATACATTTCACTGCTTGAATGTGCTTTTCTTATTCACCTCGGTGCAAGTGTTTACTTACCAGCTGAAGTCTGGACTGTTTTAGTGAGTGTCGCCTGGCAGTTGCGTGTACCACCTTCTGGGATTAATTAAACCTTAATTTACAAAGTTTTGCCTTAAACATCTCTTTAGGGCTGAGTGGTAACATGATAAGAGCAATGCTTGATAAAACTTCATTGATGTTTAATCTTTTGATTCACTTCTATTAAGGCCCTTGTAAACACAAATTAAAACAAAACATGTTCAACTTATTCTGGCTTTCTTTGAGATGTCTGGCAGGATAACGTCGGAAAATGGCTTGAAATCATACAGTATATGGAAAATTTTCAAAACGTTGTTGTGTCTTCTGTGTATAGCTCTGCTATGAGGAATTACAAAAGTACTGAAGCATATCAGCCCACTCAGCATACACACTGTCTGGCTGGACTCTTTAAGAATGCACACATTGACATTGTAATAACTTTCATGGCGTGGACAAAGGTCCGCACAGACTGTTCATTTTTATAATAATTACTTTATCTAGAGATTGATTAAATCAAGCTTTCTCTGTACTTTTTTAGTTATTAACAGTCATTTTAAAAAGTATTATTTAATACCCTGCAGTGCAGACCTGTGACTACCCTTCTGGCCTGTGAGAGTAAACCTTACCATGTTTTTGTATTATTGCCAACCAGCCACTTTCACACAGCTAACAGTTGCTCATAACTCCAAAGAAGTTCACATACATGTATGCGTTATTTGTCCAAACTTGAAACATATTGGGAATCTAACTTGTTATTTTTATGCCAGAAAAAGTAATAACACCTTTTTTAAGGCTAAGAAACATATTCTTGGAGCACGATAAAGCTTTTAATGCTAAGTAAAGTAATTGCACTTCTGCTCTTAAACCGTAATAAGAACACAAAATAGGTAATGTGGAAGCAAAGTAGTCGAAGTGAGTGTAATAGGGTGAATGTGTTTTACCTGAAACACTTCCAGTTTAATATTGTGCTCCTTTGCTCTCTGTTTCCATCAACCATATCTATTTCTTTAACCAAATGATTACTAAAGCAATGGTACAGAATATTTGGATCTTTCCCACCACGTGTCTTGATAAAGGAAATCCAGAAATAACATACCAGTTGAGTTAAAACTGTGAGAATGTCCCATCCCTGTTATCATCTGTTATCTGACAACACTAGAAGTTAGAGCTGGAAAACACACCCTGCATTGACACACACATTTAGTGAAAGTCGAAGTTTACAAAGTGGTTGTTACATTCATTTTTGTTGTGTGTCTCTGTATTATCTGAATAACAATTTGAAAGGTAGAATGACAAAGCATAGTGTTTGTAACACAGAGGCCACTTAGCGATAAGTTAGCTTCCTGCCATGGCAGGAAACAGGAAAACAGTGACAGTATTCTTTACAGCTCCCACCTGCTTTCAATTATTAATAACAGGAAAGAGGAACCTCGTATGGCAGCATGCAGGCTGATGATTACTGGACTGCATTAGCATGCACGTTTTCCAGTTTGCATGTGCTGTGCTGTTTTATACATCAGGCCGTTTCCTAGCTTTAGTTGAATGTTAATCAATCATTCATCAAGAACACAGATGGGGGGGGGGGTTGGTGACGTCACGTTATGTCACGTGACTTGAATTTTGAATTGAGCCGTCCCTTATAGATAATATCTCTTTACGTTAGTGATGGTATTACGGCTCTTTTTAGCGAGCCGGATAATTTTGGCTCGGCTCACTAAGAAGAAGAGCCGGCTCTTTTTACCACAGTTTACCACGGAGCCTCATTTTCGCCGCTGCGAGGCTCCGGCGCTAGCAGTTAAAGCGCGTGCTCCACCGCTCATCGAGTCCAAATCGCGCACGTTCCGTGTTTGTCCTGTGGCAGGCACCGTGGGTCCCAGATACGAAAAGCTGAAAGAGGCCGATGTCGGGGAAACAATCTTCAATACTCCGAAAATAATCCCTCCAGGCTCCTTTGCCCCTTTTTTTTGGACGCCCTCGGCTCGAATTCAGGGCGTTCCGAGCTGAATATGGCCGTCAAATGCCCCCCTGGCGGAAACACTGATTAAAGGTCATTGTTATTTCTTGCCTTTTGATAATCTACCTTCCATTTGTCATCTGGCAAATGAGCTGACTTCAAACTCCCCTGCAAATTATTTGAAAGTAAGGATGAACATTTGATTAGGTGAAGCAACATCTGATTTGTTTAACAAATTGTTTCCAACTGTTGGTCCCTGCATGGCTCCACAGAGGTAAGTCTCTATGCACATGATATATGTACTCATTTATACTAATACAAGCAACTGGGAAAATTGGTGAAACATTTGCAAAACAGGTGCAAACAATAATCATACTGCTAATTTGTTTCTTTTGGTAACCGTGTAGGTAAAAACATCACAGATGTTTTTTGTGTTTGCCAATATTGAGTTTGATTTAATATTTAAAAAATCATATTTTCCTTCCTCTATTTTCCATCATAAGTACAAGGCTACAGTAAGCTTACATTCATTTAGTCAAGCAATTTAAATATGACAGCAGAATACCTCTGCTTTAAAGGTCCCCTATTATACTGTTTTTCATCAATAAATTATAGGTCTCAGATATATACAAACATGTCTCTGAAGTGTTTGGCAAACAGATCATGCATTGTAGCATCCCATAAACCCCTCTGTTTCAGGCTTTTTCAAAAGTGCTGATTCTCTGTCTGTTACTTTAGAGCAGTGGTTCTCAACTGGTCAGGCCTCGGGACCCACTTTTTACTTTGTCAATAAATCGCGACCCGACATTTTGAACCACTCAAATCTATTAAACTAAAAATCGTGCTGTAATATATATACGCCTTTCAGCATACAATATTAATGAAAGTGAAGTACAGTGCATATATCCCTTATATCCCTTCACAGAACTAAAGAATGCTTTTAAAGTAGGTTTAATGAGATGATGGAATCAAAAGCTGAACTGTATCACATCAAAAGGCCCACATGCTGAAAACCCAACCCCAGCAGGGGGTCTGGGGGGATTCTCCCCCAGAGATTTTAGAAATACTAACATATAAACTACGCATTCTGGTACACTCTGAGAAGAAAATAAATAAATCTACTACTACCCGACATATTAATAATATTTGATGCCATTGTTTGTTTTTCACTGTGTTCTGACAGCTGAACTTGCTGCTCCACACAGAGAGAAGAGCAAAGAGGAGATAGTCTGTGCGAATTACTTTCAATTGTGGGTAGGGTAGATAGCCCCCATTGTTCTGTGACCTGTCAATCATCAAACCGGGGGTCATATTTCATTGTGTGCACATTTTTATATGAAGTTGTACCCATGGATGTATAAAGAGTTGTTCTACCGCAAAGTTATTCTCCGTGGGGACTTCCGGCAACAATCTTGATTCTGATTGGCCAGAAGACTCGAAAAAACATCAGCAAAGACGTTTTATTGAGAAGATGATCACGACGTGACAGAAGTTTTCAAAACCGTTTATGGTCTCCGGTACTTCCAGTCCAACGCCTGCTGCATGCACAGCGTTAGAACATCGGCCTTCAAAATAAAAGGTTGACTTTTTTCCCAAAAAAAAAAGAAGAAAAAGTCAACTTTTTTTTTCTTCACTCTCACATCCGCGACCCACTCGAAACGGGTCCTTGACCCACTTTTGGGTCGCGACCCACCAGTTGAGAACCACTGCTTTAGATGAAAATAAGGAGCCAATCCCAATGCCCCTCTGAGAGATTGAGGAATTCAGGTGATAAGGGGGGGGGGGGGGGTTACCTTGGTTGGTGATTGGCTAATTAGTACAGCGGTTAAACTCATAATATAGAAGGTATACACTTTATGAAAAGAAGCATGACATTTTCACCAGTGTTAGTACATATAATGAGGTTTGATTTCAGATGTGGAGGCATTTCTGATTGGACCTCTGAAGACCTAGAGAGGTCAATTACCGCGAACAGTGTTGAATTCCAATTTTTGGCGTTTATGACAAGGATAAGCTAATGTTAACAGTCATATTCATACCCCATGGACACTTTTTACATTCAAATATTGTACAAAGACTGTGCAAGGTATATTATTTTTTTAATAAGCTTAAAGTTACACTTGCTAAATGAAGTCAAATGTACATGTACAAATGTAAATGCGGAACTTACCCATATATTGTAAATGTACCTATATAGAAACTATATGAAATATTCCATATAGTGATTACACTGATTCAGGATAACCATACTTGTTCATTCTAAAGTTCTTGCAATCTCCTGAGCAGTAACACAGGACAGTGCATTTGAGCGCTGCCTTGGCGCATTTACAGCGTCCAGTGCATCCCTTCCTGCAGCCACAGTGGATTAGTTCATAACATGACTTTGATGCCTCTGGAAGTGTGGTCCAAAGTGGTTGCCACTCTGTTCCCTCCTTCATCCAACCCCTAGCAGAAGGGCTTGGCAGCACAGGGTTAGGAAACAGCGTCTGATTCCAAATGTTGGCCTGGTAGGCTGTGCGTTTTACATGTTGTTCTAGAGCAGCTCGTGTTCGAGAGATGTTCTCCAGAGGCCTTGATTTCTGAGTAAAAAGCTGTTTCCTTGCTTCATTCATTTCCACGATGTCACTGGTTCTATTGTACATCAGAACCACAAAACGCTCCAGCAGCAACATGGAGGGCTCACTCACTTCGCGAGGCAGCAGCTCTTCAAATGACTTTGTCACCTCAGGAAACATTTTCCAAGTATCCCAGGCTGTTTTTTCCTCTACCAGCGAATGCAGAAACGGTGTCACATCCTGTGAATGCATGGTGGACAGGGAGAGTGTTGCTTGATCTTGGATCCATGGTAGCAACTACTTCATGCACAGCGATGTATCTGAAACTGCTACCAGTACCAATGGCTATCCACATTGCATCTGGTTTTATCTTGTTGAAAGCAGCCACAGCGATTACCACTACATCAGTGTCTGCTGTGCGTATCATGAACCTCCTGTAATTGTTCTGAACTGCACATATGATGTGCAGAAACAGACGTGTGCAGCTTCCTCGTGAGAGCATGGGGATCGCTTAAACAGATTTTGTCCATCAGAGGACAGATAGAGAAGCGTGATTGGTCGCTCCACCCAACACGTTTCCACTGCTCCAGAGTCCAGTGGCGGCGTGCTTTACATCACTCCATCCGACGCTTGGCATTGTGTTGGTGATGTAAGGCTTGATGCAGCTGCTCGGCCATGAAAACCCATGAAGCTCCCGGCGTACAGTTTTGGTGCTGATATTAATGCCAGAGCTGGAACTCTGCAGTTATTGAGTCAACAGAGCTTTAGCCACTTTTAGGCACTATACACCTCAGCACTCGGCAAACCCCCGCTCTGTAACTTGACGTGGTCTGACACTTTGTGGCTGAGTTGCTGAGGTTCCTAAACGTTTCCACTTTGCAATAATACCACTTACAGTTAATCATGGAATATCTAGGAGAGAGAAATTCCACAAAGTGACTTGTTGCAACTCTGGCGTCCTATTACAGTACCAAGATCGTAGTAACACACTGCTGCTGTGTGTGCAGACTAAAGAGTTTGAAGTAAACAACATTTATATATATATATTTTACAATAAAAAATGATTATCAATATATACATTAAACTCTTCAAATAGCATGCTAATACAACCTACCACTTACATGGTAACAGCTAGCCATGGTTTGAGTTTATGACTTCTGTGTGAGTGATGGTGTAAAACTTATGTAAATAAGTAGCCCAGGTGCTCCAGGCCGCACCTGTGTTTTTGTGGATTTTCCATCAGCGCTTATCAGCAATGACCCACAGTTCCAGATAAAATACCCTTCAGCAAATGCTATTCATGTTTTCTGCTGTACCTTTATCCTGTTGAAGGATAAGGTACAGCAGAAAACATGAATAGCATTTGCTGAAGGGTATTTTATCTGGAACTGTGGGTCATTGCTGATAAGCGCTGATGGAAATCCACAAAAACACAGGTGCGGCCTGGAGCACCTGGGCTACTTATTTACATAAGTTTTACACCATCACTCACACAGAAGTCATAAACTCAAACCATGGCTAGCTGTTACCATGTAAGTGGTAGGTTGTATTAGCATGCTATTTGAAGAGTTTAATGTATATATTGATAATCATTTTTTATTGTAAAATATATATTATATAAATGTTGTTTACTTCAAACTCTTTAGTCTGCACACACAGCAGCAGTGTGTTACTACGATCTTGGTACTGTAATAGGACGCCAGAGTTGCAACAAGTCACTTTGTGGAATTTCTCTCTCCTAGATATTCCATGATTAACTGTAAGTGGTATTATTGCAAAGTGGAAACGTTTAGGAACCTCAGCAACTCAGCCACAAAGTGTCAGACCACGTCAAGTTACAGAGCGGGGGTTTGCCGAGTGCTGAGGTGTAGTGCCTAAAAGTGGCTAAAGCTCTGTTGACTCAATAACTGCAGAGTTCCAGCTCTGGCATTAATATCAGCACCAAAACTGTACGCCGGGAGCTTCATGGGTTTTCATGGCCGAGCAGCTGCATCAAGCCTTACATCACCAACACAATGCCAAGCGTCGGATGGAGTGATGTAAAGCACGCCGCCACTGGACTCTGGAGCAGTGGAAACGTGTTGGGTGGAGCGACCAATCACGCTTCTCTATCTGTCCTCTGATGGACAAAATCTGTTTAAGCGATCCCCATGCTCTCACGAGGAAGCTGACACACGTCTGTTTCTGCACATCATATGTGCAGTCAGAACAATTACAGGAGGTTCATGATACGCACAGCAGACACTGATGTAGTGGTAATCGCTGTGGCTGCTTTCAACAAGATAAAACCAGATGCAATGTGGATAGCCATTGGTACTGGTAGCAGTTTCAGATACATCGCTGTGCATGAAGTAGTTGCTACCATGGATCCAAGATCAAGCAACACTCTCCCTGTCCACCATGCATTCACAGGATGTGACACCGTTTCTGCATTCGCTGGTAGAGGAAAGAAAACAGCCTGGGATACTTGGAAAATGTTTCCTGAGGTGACAAAGTCATTTGAAGAGCTGCTGCCTCGCGAAGTGAGTGAGCCCTCCATGTTGCTGCTGGAGCGTTTTGTGGTTCTGATGTACAATAGAACCAGTGACATCGTGGAAATGAATGAAGCAAGGAAACAGCTTTTTACTCAGAAATCAAGGCCTCTGGAGAACATCTCTCGAACACGAGCTGCTCTAGAACAACATGTAAAACGCACAGCCTACCAGGCCAACATTTGGAATCAGACGCTGTTTCCTAACCCTGTGCTGCCAAGCCCTTCTGCTAGGGGTTGGATGAAGGAGGGAACAGAGTGGCAACCACTTTGGACCACACTTCCAGAGGCATCAAAGTCATGTTATGAACTAATCCACTGTGGCTGCAGGAAGGGATGCACTGGACGCTGTAAATGCGCCAAGGCAGCGCTCAAATGCACTGTCCTGTGTTACTGCTCAGGAGATTGCAAGAACTTTAGAATGAACAAGTATGGTTATCCTGAATCAGTGTAATCACTATATGGAATATTTCATATAGTTTCTATATAGGTACATTTACAATATATGGGTAAGTTCCGCATTTACATTTGTACATGTACATTTGACTTCATTTAGCAAGTGTAACTTTAAGCTTATTAAAAAAATAATATACCTTGCACAGTCTTTGTACAATATTTGAATGTAAAAAGTGTCCATGGGGTATGAATATGACTGTTAACATTAGCTTATCCTTGTCATAAACGCCAAAAATTGGAATTCAACACTGTTCGCGGTAATTGACCTCTCTAGGTCTTCAGAGGTCCAATCAGAAATGCCTCCACATCTGAAATCAAACCTCATTATATGTACTAACACTGGTGAAAATGTCATGCTTCTTTTCATAAAGTGTATACCTTCTATATTATGAGTTTAACCGCTGTACTAATTAGCCAATCACCAACCAAGGTAACCCCCCCCCCCCCTTATCACCTGAATCTCCTCAATCTCTCAGAGGGGCATTGGGATTGGCTCCTTATTTTCATCTAAAGCAGTGGTTCTCAACTGGTGGGTCGCGACCCAAAAGTGGGTCAAGGACCCGTTTCGAGTGGGTCGCGGATGTGAGAGTGAAGAAAAAAAAGTTGACTTTTTTCTTTTTTTTTTTTGGGAAAAAAGTCAACCTTTTATTTTGAAGGCCCGATGTTCTAACGCTGTGCATGCAGCAGGCGTTGGACTGGAAGTACCGGAGACCATAAACGGTTTTGAAAACTTCTGTCACGTCGTGATCATCTTCTCAATAAAACGTCTTTGCTGATGTTTTTTCGAGTCTTCTGGCCAATCAGAATCAAGATTGTTGCCGGAAGTCCCCACGGAGAATAACTTTGCGGTAGAACAACTCTTTATACATCCATGGGTACAACTTCATATAAAAATGTGCACACAATGAAATATGACCCCCGGTTTGATGATTGACAGGTCACAGAACAATGGGGGCTATCTACCCTACCCACAATTGAAAGTAATTCGCACAGACTATCTCCTCTTTGCTCTTCTCTCTGTGTGGAGCAGCAAGTTCAGCTGTCAGAACACAGTGAAAAACAAACAATGGCATCAAATATTATTAATATGTCGGGTAGTAGTAGATTTATTTATTTTCTTCTCAGAGTGTACCAGAATGCGTAGTTTATATGTTAGTATTTCTAAAAATCTCCTGGGGGAGAATCCCCCCAGACCCCCTGCTGGGGTTGGGTTTTCAGCATGTGGGCCTTTTGATGTGATACAGTTCAGCTTTGATTCCATCATCTCATTAAACCTACTTTAAAAGCATTCTTTAGTTCTGTGAAGGGATATAAGGGATATATGCACTGTACTTCACTTTCATTAATATTGTATGCTGAAAGGCGTATATATATTACAGCACGATTTTTAGTTTAATAGATTTGAGTGGTTCAAAATGTCGGGTCGCGATTTATTGACAAAGTAAAAAGTGGGTCCCGAGGCCTGACCAGTTGAGAACCACTGCTCTAAAGTAACAGACAGAGAATCAGCACTTTTGAAAAAGCCTGAAACAGAGGGGTTTATGGGATGCTACAATGCATGATCTGTTTGCCAAACACTTCAGAGACATGTTTGTATATATCTGAGACCTATAATTTATTGATGAAAAACAGTATAATAGGGGACCTTTAAAGCAGAGGTATTCTGCTGTCATATTTAAATTGCTTGACTAAATGAATGTAAGCTTACTGTAGCCTTTGTACTTATGATGGAAAATAGAGGAAGGAAAATATGATTTTTTAAATATTAAATCAAACTCAATATTGGCAAACACAAAAAACATCTGTGATGTTTTTACCTACACGGTTACCAAAAGAAACAAATTAGCAGTATTGATTATTGTTTGCACCTGTTTTGCAAATGTTTCACCAATTTTCTCCCAGTTGCTTGTATTAGTATAAATGAGTACATATCACCTGTGCATAGAGACCTTACCTCTGTGGAGCCATGCAGGGACCAACAGTTGGAAACAATTTGTTAAACAAATCAGATGTTGCTTCACCTAATCAAATGTTCATCCTTACTTTCAAATAATTTGCAGGGGAGTTTGAAGTCAGCTCATTTGCCAGATGACAAATGGAAGGTAGATTATCAAAAGGCAAGAAATAACAATGACCTTTAATCAGTGTTTCCGCCAGGGGGGCATTTGACGGCCATATTCAGCTCGGAACGCCCTGAATTCGAGCCGAGGGCGTCCAAAAAAAAGGGGCAAAGGAGCCTGGAGGGATTATTTTCGGAGTATTGAAGATTGTTTCCCCGACATCGGCCTCTTTTCAGCTTTTCGTATCTGGGACCCACGGTGCCTGCCACAGGACAACACGGAACGTGCGCGATTTGGACTCGATGAGCGGTGGAGCACGCGCTTTAACTGCTAGCGCCGGAGCCTCGCAGCGGCGAAAATGAGGCTCCGTGGTAAACTGTGGTAAAAAGAGCCGGCTCTTCTTCTTAGTGAGCCGAGCCAAATTATCCGGCTCGCTAAAAAGAGCCGTAATACCCATCACTAACGTAAAGAGATATTATCTATAAGGGACGGCTCAATTCAAAATTCAAGTCACGTGACATAACGTGACGTCACCAACCCCCCCCCCCCATCTGTGTTCTTGATGAATGATTGAAACATTCAACTAAAGCTAGGAACACGGCCTGATGTATAAAACAGCACAGCACATGCAAACTGGAAACGTGCATGCTAATGCAGTCCAGTAATCATCAGCCTGCATGCTGCCATACGAGGTTCCTCTTTCCTGTTATTAATAATTGAAAGCAGGTGGGAGCTGTAAAGAATACTGTCACTGTTTTCCTGTTTCCTGCCATGGCAGGAAGCTAACTTATCGCTAAGTGGCCTCTGTGTTACAAACACTATGCTTTGTCATTCTACCTTTCAAATTGTTATTCAGATAATACAGAGACACACAACAAAAATGAATGTAACAACCACTTTGTAAACTTCGACTTTCACTAAATGTGTGTGTCAATGCAGGGTGTGTTTTTCCAGCTCTAACTTCTAGTGTTGTCAGATAACAGACTGATAACAGGGATGGGACATTCTCACAGTTTTAACTCAACTGGTATGTTATTTCTGGATTTCCTTTATCAAGACACGTGGTGGGAAAGATCCAAATATTCTGTACCCATTGCTTTAGTAATCATTTGGTTAAAGAAATAGATATGGTTGATGGAAACAGAGAGCAAAGGAGCACAATATTAAACTGGAAGTGTTTCAGGTAAAACACATTCACCCTATTACACTCACTTCGACTACTTTGCTTCCACATTACCTACTTTTGTGTTCTTATTACGGTTTAAGAGCAGAAGTGCAATTACTTTACTTAGCATTAAAAGCTTTATCGTGCTCCAAGAATATGTTTCTTAGCCTTAAAAAAGGTGTTATTACTTTTTCTGGCATAAAAATAACAAGTTAGATTCCCAATATGTTTCAAGTTTGGACAAATAACGCATACATGTATGTGAACTTCTTTGGAGTTATGAGCAACTGTTAGCTGTGTGAAAGTGGCTGGTTGGCAATAATACAAAAACATGGTAAGGTTTACTCTCACAGGCCAGAAGGGTAGTCACAGGTCTGCACTGCAGGGTATTAAATAATACTTTTTAAAATGACTGTTAATAACTAAAAAAGTACAGAGAAAGCTTGATTTAATCAATCTCTAGATAAAGTAATTATTATAAAAATGAACAGTCTGTGCGGACCTTTGTCCACGCCATGAAAGTTATTACAATGTCAATGTGTGCATTCTTAAAGAGTCCAGCCAGACAGTGTGTATGCTGAGTGGGCTGATATGCTTCAGTACTTTTGTAATTCCTCATAGCAGAGCTATACACCAGAAGACACAACAACGTTTTGAAAATTTTCCCATATACTGTATGATTTCAAGCCATTTTCCGACGTTATCCTGCCAGACATCTCAAAGAAAGCCAGAATAAGTTGAACATGTTTTGTTTTTAATTTGTGTTTACAAGGGCCTTAATAGAAGTGAATCAAAAGATTAAACATCAATGAAGTTTTATCAAGCATTGCTCTTATCATGTTACCACTCAGCCCTAAAGAGATGTTTAAGGCAAAACTTTGTAAATTAAGGTTTAATTAATCCCAGAAGGTGGTACACGCAACTGCCAGGCGACACTCACTAAAACAGTCCAGACTTCAGCTGGTAAGTAAACACTTGCACCGAGGTGAATAAGAAAAGCACATTCAAGCAGTGAAATGTATGCAAATTTAAAACATCCTAAGAAAATGCTGGAGTCAGAGTGGCCAGAGGTTCAACAAGCTATAATGCTTTACCCAATTTTGATCCCTAAAACTGCCATCAAGTCAATTTCTGTTGCTAAAAACCAGGTACAAATAATCTAAAGTACCTGACTGTAGAGGTAAAGTTACAAACATGTTACAAGTCAAATTAGCCAATATAATCTGTGATTTTGACATTATTTCTATTCGCAAATAGTCTGATATTGAAACTTGTAGATCATACAGGCGCCATAATTATAGAACAGCAATTGAGATTAGTGTCAATACACATCATCCAGTTATTCGAATAATGAGTCCATTCAAAGGGGTGTTAAAGCAGGCAACAGACAAGTAAAGCAGCTAGCAGAAATTATGTAATATCTTACTTAAAGATATGACAAAGTAGGCAAATGCAGGAAAAAACTAAAACAAAAAGGTGTCATTCTATACTAATATTTAAAAGAACAATTGACAGTCATTTTGTAACAACTAATCTAGACTGTCAAGCTCATCTGTAAATACAATGACAGTGTTATAAAAACATATAGTAATAACTGAAACTGAAACTGAGCTGAGGTGTGTATTTAATGTTACCTTTAGGGCATATATTCACTGGTTTCCCCAGGTATGCTGAGAGACAACCTACTACAGGCATGTCTACGGGACAGGTGTGTGAGAGGCGGAAACATTCAGCTGAGGCTGCAGTCAGTTTATAAACATTGGCTTGTCAAACTAATGTCAATCATTATGGCCTTGGAGGCTAGCTTGGTAGCTACCTAACATAACCTATGCAGTGTGTTAGAACGTTAGCTTAAGCAATTCCACATCCAATGTTACCGCTACCAGGCTTTCAAGATGACTCACCCCAATCAGGGTTACTTATATCAGGATGACAGTAGCGTACATGTGAAATGTCTGCTTAACAACTAGCCGAAGTAGTTAGCTATTAGCTCAAATCAGCTTCATAATGATAAGATGAGGAGTCCCACAGCCACACCCACAACTGTGTTTACATTGTGACAGGTCACCAGATGTCCATCAATAGACTGAGTCTGGAAAATGCACACAAACGCGCCTTTACTATACCTACAGTACATTCAAATAACTGAAATAGTGGTCAATGTTAGCTAGCAAGCCAGCTAGGCTCACGCTTCATTTCAAAACCATATAGCCTGTCAGCTAATGTTAGCCTGCTGACTAGGATAGCTAACCTAGCTAAGGAACAAAGGTCTGATAACGTAGGACATTCAACATACACGGACATTTTTATTGGGAAGGACTTTTCATTAAGCCGTATATTCTTACCGAAGAGTGGGACCAACACAAGCCGTGTCGGTGCTCTCAATTTCCTGCAAAATCCGCTCGTGCTCCGTTATACACTCCAGGGTCTCATTCTCCGCCATGACTGTTATGTGTGTGTGAGGCTAACACTCAGCTAACACTGCAGCTACAGCGCACAGCCCGGGGCAGCGCGGGCTCTGGCCTGTGGGGGGCGCACTACTGCAGACTGTTGACTCTAATTTAATTCAACCTGGAAAGCAGCCCATATAATGTAATATACAGCTGTGGAAAGAGACGACTGCAGCATGATCAGTTTCTCTGGTTTTACTATTTATAGGTATGTGTTTGAGTAAAATTAAACAACAAATATGTTATTCTATATACTACATTTCTCTGTGTTGGAGTTCAACAGACACTGGAATGTAATGGATGCCATACGTGTAGACATTGAGATTTAAAAGAAATGTGAATTGTTTTTTTTCAGAGCTGTATATAAATACATATTATAATTAAATAATTAAATTGTTCAGACAAGAATAATTATGGCTATCTTTAATGTACATGTTAATTTGGAAGTGCTATTCTAATGAAAGTGCATTATGGTCATAAGTACATACAGGGCAGGTTGTAAAGTTTTATGAGGAAAGTTTATTTAAATTGCTCAACATCACATTAAGTTTAGTTAAAAGAGATTTGATACTATGATAGATAATATTGTATAAGCATCTAATGTAAAAAAGGGGGAGCTCTATTGTCTTGTCCTTGATTGATATTACATTTTAAGAAATGTTATAATTACACTTCACATGTGAGTGAAAATACAGATTGAAAAAAACGTATTCATGCCTAAATACGTTGTTTTTTGTACCAGGCTGCAGATGGTCGATCTCAACCACCTGACAAGCAATACTTGGGGCAAAATGAAAGGCTGGAAATAAGCACTCATTCCATTTTCAAGCTAAATTCTTTGTATATTTAAAGTGGTTTAAGAGCGCATTGCACTAAAAGTACAATTGCACTTTTAGCATTTTGAGCACATAAAAATGTATGTATGGTTTTCTTGGTTGATGGCATCTCTTGATGTGTTAATTCCAATTAGAATTTTAAATCATTTGATATGTTACTCAGGTTATCGAGTCCTCCATCAACGGTATCAAATGGAAGTAGAAAGAGTGTGTTGAATATTGCATGATGTTACCTTAAGGTGGTTCCTAGGGGCAGGTCCACAGATTCTAACTCAGCAAATATATTCCCAAAAACCTTCTCTTCTTCTTTGTTCTCCTCTTCACTCAGACTGGGAGGGTCAGGCAAAGCAGTGTGGACCCTGTTACTGGCCATTTCTCTTTTGCAGATTCTTTGAATGAGGAATACAAATCTGCATGTGTGAAAGAGAAGGATACTAAGAAAAATGTGTGTGTGTGTGTGTGTGTGGTGTGTGTGTGTGTGTGTGTGTGTGTGTGTGTGTGTGTGTGTGTGTGTGTGTGTGTGTGTGTGTGTGTGTGTGTGTGTGTGTGTGTGTTTGTCATGAATTCCAGGGCACCTGCTATGGTCAGCAGAAAAAGAGGGAGCAACAGGAAAAGAGACCTTGTGATTCTCCGGACTTTGAAACCAACAAAACTAACTTCAGCTGCTCCCTGTTTGTACATTTCTCTCATTTATTTATTTTATAAGCCTTTAAAAAGTCCATGAAGAAGCCTGAGCTGTTTGCCTGCATAATAAAACAAAGTCAACAGTCAGACCAGAGATAAGGTGGTTCATGAGTACATAAATGAATCATAAATAACAAGATCAAAATGGAAAGGAAATGATATGTGTAATTCTGGTAACAAAGAAACTAGGAAAAAAGCATCAATATCAAAGAGTGGTCTTTAAAGGAACTTCACTGGTTTTGTGTTGCAGAAGTATAAATATTATTCGTTTTCATTTGTTTATAAAACCATCTGCATGGAACTGTTGCATTTTGTGAGACACATGTATTCAAGTAAGCAGGATGGAAGTATAAGTAAGAGCAAGAAGAAAAAAATGGTGCCACAGAAAGGTTACCACATTTTCTGAAACAATCTTTTGAGTAAGGCAGAAGGCCGTGAGCAACTTACTCAACAACTTTCTATTTCCTGCCTTTCTTCTCCAAATGCATTGGCCCATTAGGCGTGTGGAAGTAGTCGTTGACAATAAGCTCTTTACAAAAGACCTGACTATGAGTTTCCTTATTACTCCACCAAAAACAAGAAGTGGTCTCTCCACACACACACACACCACACACACCAACACACACACACACACACAGCAGTTAAGGAAATGTGTCATTATTACAGGGGCAGACGCACAGATGGTTTGATGCTTGACAATGGGGATAAAAAGAGGCCAACTGTTTTCAAAGATATAAGAGGACAGATGAATGGAAAATGAATATATGATTATATACATATCTTTCCTTCTCCTTTACAAATACACCAAGAGCATTGATATTGTGTGCTCCTCCACAGAAGTCAACAGTGCCAATATTTTTGAAATTCTCCCCTCTCTCTTTTTTTTTAACTAGCACATGGCAACAACAGTTTGGAACAATTGTGGTTATTGGAAAAACATATGGTTTAGGGTTGGTCAAATAAAGGTTTGAATAGAGAAAGTTTTGGTAAGACGTAAAACTTTCATCTATCCGCTTACTTTCCTGAAACTTGCTTCCTGTGTTGGCATTTAATACAAATCCCCTATTTACTGCTATAGATATCATTTCAGGTAGAGGGAGACTCCTAATGCCTCTGATTCTTTCTGTCAGGGTCATAGCTAACATTGAGGACACTGAGGTCATGTCCTTTGTATATTTTACTAAACTTGAGGGTTTAGGGTGCTGATATCCTGCAGTCCTTCCATTGATCATTTTTGCGTTATTAGATCAAACCAATGTGAGATGTAGATTGTTTTCCTGGTAATAGTTAGGGCTCCAGGTAAAATCATTGTGATTTGTATTGAACATGTGTTGAGTGAATCCAGATCGTCAAGTAAAAACACTTGTCTAAATAAGTAACTGTCAACTGTAGTGTTGCATTACTGTAAGGGATTTAAAGAAGAGAAACACATTAGAGAGGAGCAGATGAGTGAGCATTGGTATCACATTCTGCTGTTAGCCTAATCCTCGAAACAGCCCATCCATCCACGCATTTCATTTATCGTCCTGTGAGTTAGCCAAAAGCACATCCACAAGATTTTCATAGGTATTCTTACCAGTAACCATTTAAATACTTGTCCTTCTCTAGTCCACCACGGACCCCATTTCGATATATACAATACAGGGTCTTGGACAATACTAAAACCCGTAAGGACTGGTGTGGCATACATTCTTTACTTCCAGTTTGTGATGTGTATTTTACTCGCATGAATAAGGGATACAAAAGTTTAATATTTTATTTGGATATTCACCAATTGCCTATTTATACAATAATCTCTTCCCGTGTTTTGGGCAGCATGTTTTAGTCCCTTTTTCTTACAGAAAGACAATTTAAGTTATTGTCAAACATCCATGACTAAAGGAGACTACTAAACGTTATCACCCCGAACATCAGCTTAGCTTAACAGTGGTGACGTGAAGTCAGGCAACCGTGAACAATCCCATTGCTTTTACTCCAGTGAGCCCTTGCAATGCATACATCCAGGTCGACCTACACAAATACATTATCACTGCACTACTCTATTTAGTGTTTTCAGACACTATAGGTAATGCATAATAAGTACTTTTACTTTTGGTACTTTAAGTATATGTTGATGCTACATTTTTTTACTTTTATTTGACATTGCTTGATTGCAGGACTTTTACTTGTAGCAGGGTATTCCTACACTCTGGTGTAGTGGCTTTTACTAAAGTACAAGGTCTTATTCCGCCTCTGACTAGATGTGACAGATGTTGACAATTTGTTTCACTTAGCCATGTTTATTGCAGGTCTGTTAGTGTTTCATATCACCAAACGCTAACCCTTACAGATTGTCTGATGATAGTCATGATTGTGTCCCCTTTGAAAGAGGATGGGTCACTGCAGCGAGGGCTCTGGACTGTCCCTCTGCTATTCTTCTCTCCGAGAGCTCTTCCTCTCCATGCTCTGCCAGCTTCCTGCCAGCTCCCCTGTGTGTCCGGGCCACAGGCTGCTATACAACTGCTGACCTCCATTGTAAGTTACACTGCTAACAAATCCCCCTGAAGGACATCCTGGATGGAGACGCTCCCCTGCTACAGCCACAGAGGTTGTCCAGATGTTGCAGGCAGGGCCAGGCTCCCACTACAATGTGTTAAGTATCAGTTTGACATTTTGGGAAATACACAATTTGCCTCCAAATCTCATGGAAAACTGCCTCCTGGGTGTGATTCGCTTAGCAACAAAGACTGGCAGCAGGGATAATACGCCTATCTTAGAGATTACCCTATATAGGCTCCATGGTGTGTTATTCTATTTTCCCACTTATTCAAGAATTTGCAGACAAGTCACAGGGACAGCATGTGGCTTTGCAGGATGGGTTTGGTTTAGTTGTATTATTCTATTCAGTTTGTAAATAAGCACATACATAAATCATACACAGATATGTTACCTAAATTGACTACATATGTCTGATCCCATGAATCCCATTATGTGCATTTTGTGCTGAGATGTGTTTTCTGTAAATGAGCTTGTACTCTTTATACTTATGTTAGTATCCCTAGATATGCAGAGGATGTAATTACACGTTTTGTTCTGGAATGATTATTGGTTTGGATTATGAAGCCTTTTCCCACGTTCTATTGGAATATGAAGTCATTGTAAGGGTCTGAATGAGATGTGAGTGTGTACAGGTTTGAGAGAGGTTTTCCATCACAGTGGTGAGAGATGAGATGAGATATCTTTCCTCATTGTGTTTGAGTTGGTTTGCTATGTATGTATCAGATTTTCCGTAATGTTCAAAATGGTTTTACTCTTTGTAACATTAATTTAGTGTTTTTATGGATGACGTTGTCAAGTTGAAGTTTAGTATTTGTAATATTAATGTTTTCCATGATTAAAGGATAATCAAATACTGTGTGTTGTGTGAAAATGTTGCAAGTCTATCAGTGGGAGCAGTCAAAAACTTGATTCAAGTTTCAAGTTTTCATTATTGTGTCTCGAGAGAAAATTGCTGATGGAAATAAACCAAAAGCAAAAAACGTCATAAAAACTCAATAAAGGCAGGCCTGAACTCAATAAATCTATCTCACTGTTAATGAAAGATGATATTATTTGTGTGACTATTGGTTTTGGTGTGCACCCTTATGAACAGCTGACTGAGTGAGGCAGCACTGACGCCTGCTGCCCTGCAGAGGGCGCCAAAGAACCAAAGTACATGTTAACATACTTATTTTTAAACTTAATCAAGGAGAAATCGGAATTGTAGGTGTTTGAAAAGTAGATTGAAAATACAGTTTCTTTTGGAAAAGATTATTGCCACAAAAAATCAAAGGGTGGCTCAACACACCCTATTATGGAAAACAATCAGCTCTAACGAAGAGTGGGATTATAAGGAACAATACACATGCTGGGTATGTTATGTGTGGGGTTTTGGGTTGTATTGGGCTGTCAATGAATGTTGAAACGATCCTATTGACTGTTGTTTCTATTTCTATTTATGTATTAATTTGTTGTCTTGTTTTTTTCTTGTGTTTTTGTTTAATGAGTGCTATCACACTTATTGTATTGAGATGGGAATGTCATCTCCCTAATATGTTATTGTTATGTCCATGTCCAAAAAAATGTAAGTACATGTTTCCCTTTTTGACAGAATACATGAATCAAATCAACTACCCAGATGCTGCTTCTCTCCTCACCATTGCTTCACAATCAACAATTCTTTAAATCACTTTCTACTATCATTCATCAACATCATTATTTCTCTCTTGTTATGATCAGGATAAAAAACTTTTGCCTTGTCAAGTAAAAATTCAAGTCAATATTGATCTTTTAATCATAAAGTTAAACATTTGTTAAACATTTAATTAGAGTCTAGAGAGGTACATTTATGTTCATGACATGTTCCAAATGTAAAGTATAGGACAAGCAGAGAATGGGCATGTCTATCAGCAATCCAATATTCATGTTCTTCCTATTTTACATTTAGATTCACACAGGAGTCCTGGTGATGGCCCCTTCAATGAATGATTCTAATGATTCCATATGACGCCCAGGAATCTGGTACCAGGTCCCCTCCTGCTGTTATAAAACGTCACGATCGAAGATGTAATATTATATGCAAAGTATACGATTTTTAAATGTGATCTTCAGCTTTCAGAAAATATATGAGCAAGCTGCCTTCACCAAATCCTGGAGGATTTTCTCATCAGCATAGGATTTGGAAATTCGCTTGAAAATCTCAATTCTGACCTTTTTCCAGCGTGTTACAAACTCAATACAGTGGATGCTCGTTCTATTTAGATCTACCCCTTTTTTGTCATTCAACCTTTATTTGCTTGAATTTGAATAATATTGTTTTAACTTCATATTAATGTGCACCTTTTAGTGTGTTGTTCACATTTAAACCTCTCTGTATAGGCTTATCCCTCTGTAAGAAACGTGCTTATAAAAAAAAAAAGTGTCTGCTTATGGCTTCCTAAAAAGCAACCAGTGAAGGGGAACCAATATGTTCTTTTGGAGCCAGTTAGGAGATTACAAGTGATCTCAATGTGGAAATTCAGCTTTAACGCATATGAACAGTTTGTTTTGAACGGCGCTGCCAGATTTCTGCTGTTGGAGGTGTAACTGCTTGGCTTTGTAAAGGTTGTTCTGGATGGATGTCTGTCTCCACGAAGAACTCTTGTCAGCAGGACAAAAAGCTCTGATGGCTCTTTGAGTGTCTCTCTCAGTGTTTAGTTTACTCAGCCAGATTCACCACTTACACTGACCCACTCACACACATACAACGCTCACACACACACTCTCTCACACACAGACATGCATGATCATTGTTCAGCAGACATTAACCTCTCAGAGGCCGTCAGTTGTCTCTCCTGTCTCCTTCAAGTGGACAGGAAGTGGGAGGAATGTTAACATGTGTGCACAGATACTTTATCAACGCCTCTCTCTTTCCCTCTTTGTTCATTTGGCCCATTTCCATTTACTGGATTATATCTCAAATGGAATTAGATTTGTCTTTTTTTGTTTTACAAGATATTGTTCATTTTAAACTTTATTAAACTTTACTAAATATATAGGAAGTCCCAAGGTTCCAAGGACTGTGCATTTTTCTCACGCAGGCTAAATGTGTGTAAGTGATGAAAACCGTCTTAAAGAAGCACCGAGCGTATCCTCTGAGTGCAGCAGTCTGCAGACCTGTGAGTATTTGCAGAGTCGTCCTTCTGTCTGCTCCGCTATGGACTCTTCACTTCTGTTTCTCTGAATGAAGAGGTCAAGATCATCCTGCCACGCAGAGTTATCAAACACTAAGAAGAGGAAGTCGAACAAAGGTAATGGTCTCCGTCTGTAGGCTCAAGTTGAAGTTGCAGGTAAAGATATCTTTTGTCAGAGGTTATACAGACAATATTAGAAAGGAAACTATTTCCTGCTATCTCAAATGACAGGTGCAATGCATAAGATATGGCTAGAATTTACATTTAGTCATGTGAAGAAGTAATTGTGACATTATGTCAAATACGTCTATGTATTGATATATCTACTAGCATTTGCAAGCTAACGTTCAGTCTGCCCTCCGCCCAGAGGAAGGAGTGCTTCCCTGACTGATGGCTGACAGGAATGAGTCTTTAAACCAGGAAATGATTGAAATGAACTACATCACAGTCGCATGACTCACGTCCACAAAGCTAAGCTAAAGGCGGACTGATGTTCGGTCTCATTTAGACAATCAATAGCAGTCGCCGTTATTAAGACACATAGAGGCTTGTGATATTCACCAGTGGGATATTTACTGACATGTCGTCAAACAAAAGATTGAAAACGTTTCAGTTGGTTTTAACCACAGACTTGAATTCAGTAATCTAGCCACAAACACTTTCAAAAAAATGTTAACTTTGAGACAAGGGAGCCCAGAAGTGCTAAATGGCTAACCCATTTCTGGGTTTAGGACTCATTCCTGGAATACTCTATGCACTAACACCATCCTGCTATACTCCTAATACTGCTATTAAATCCAAGGCCATTAGATTTAAGCAGTTCAAACTGAGTTTTCTATTTCTGCTGATAAATCAGTTGCAGACTCATTTCCAGGTTTAGGACTCATTCCCGCACCACTTTTTAGTACAGCTATGATTACATTTAGTTTTTGGATTAAAATCGAAGTGGCAGAAATAAGAAAACAGCACCGAGGGGTCTAACCCAGGCCCTGCAGACCTGCTGTTGCTGCTGTTAGACCCAGATCTCAGACAGCACTGAATGAAGGCACACTCTACAAGCTATATATTTGCACATGTTTTCATCTTAATTTCCTGTCTTAAATCAGGACGTTTTTTAAAGGATTTCTTTAAACTGCAATGTTTAATAATGGGACCCTTTTGTTAGACTTGTTGGGGCACATCTGGACACAGCAATCGTATTCAGGTGTGGACCAAAACAGTGGCTCTTTTATAATGTTATCCAACCTCCATCTGATTGAATTTCAAAGCATATTCTGCAAATGTAATCAAACACCTAGACTATTATCAATGACTGCATATTTGATTCACAGAAATATATGTTTAGAATATTCATAGATGCAGGGTCCAAATGTTTGAGAAGAGAAACAGTTAAGTTTTTTTAAATTTTAAGTAATTTTAAGACAACAATCTATTCATTTTGTGTGTGTGTGTGTGTGTGTGTGTCTGTGTGTGTGTCTAACAATATGTGCATGCTAATCAAGTCCGTCTATCATTGTTGTGAAATTGGCTTCTCGGTAATACAAAATGGAGAAGTGAAAAAGAAGCAGACACACACACACACACACACACACACACACACACACACACACACACACACACACACACACACACACAGAGTGTTCAGTAAAGCAGTGCGGTCATACGCCCTGACAGACACATGTGGTCTTAGATAGCTTGTTGTTTTTGAACAGGAGAACATGTGCTGATACTGATAGGCAAATCCATCGGGTGCAAACAGGAGAAGGAGCATCCACTCACTCAACTGACACTGAGACACAGAGACACTGAGACACTGAGACACTGAGAGACAGCGGTTGGTTCGGGAAAATAGTGAGAGCCAACAGCCAACCATGATTAGAACAATTAACCTAACAATATGTAGTAGGCTATACCTATCAATGCATGACAAATATAAATACAGTTGTGAGATCGCATTGCCTGCACGCAAACTGGAAAGACCATATCTTGATTATTAGAGTGCAATGATGAAATTTGATTTATTTCAAATGTATAATAAATAATTTGTCTGACAAACCCACAGCAGCCAGAAAAAATGGTGAATGCAGTGTTGCAAGAAAAGAAAGCCTAGGTGGTTGTCAGATTGCTCTCATCACTTTTATAGTTTCAGGTGGATTTTCACACTGATTCAAATGAGAGATCTGAGTTTATACAAATGTTGGTTGCTCACATTAGTAACCTGGGTTTTGCCTCAAGCTATATTCAGGCAGCATATTTTTTTAGTGAAGGTTTTTGACGCTACTGTATATGCAACCTTAAAGGAAAACTTCCAGGCACTACTTTTGGGCATTTCTTTAAATGTTTA
>JASDAP010000399.1:0-17222 GCA_031216635.1 Dissostichus eleginoides | reverse complement strand
CATCATGGGGGGTCTCCTGTCCCCGGCACAAACACACTGACACACTGCCTGAGGAAGGTTAGGCTATGTGTATTTTTTTGTCATTAACTTTTTTCGGACCACTTATTTATTTATTTTGGTGGCGATCCGACCTACATGCTGCTACTCTGGTTCAAACTGCATCCACCAAACAATATTTTGTCTCCACCTCCCCAAAATAACCAAAATCTGACACGCTGTGAAATGTCTTTTTTAGCTGTTCTGTCGTCATTTCCTGCGATCTTCTTCATGCAGTCAGTCAAAATGAATATTAATACGGGGAGTTTCTTTGACAATGTAAAGAGAGCCGAAGTCCCTCCCTTTCCGGTAGACCTCATGCAGGGCTGCCAACACTCACGCATTGAGCGTGAGAGTCACGCAATTAACCCATATCTCACGCACTCACGCCACACTTGCCTTTCCTCACGCTAAGTTTTCGTCCAAAATAAATGTATATAAATATAAAAATAAAGTGAAGGAACAGCAAACCGAGCGGTCTACGAAATGACACGGTCTTCTGGCTTGGTTCAGTAAAGTTGGAACGATATTGGGAGATTCTGATTTCACGGATCAATAACTCCTGAACAAAACGTTATTCAGACACAAATGACGTCTCCTAAGTACCGTGGTAAGGTTGACAACGAACTAGAATCACATTTTGATCAACAAAAAGCCAATACGCGCCGTCCTCCGAGCTGGACACATTACATTGGTCTCTTATCCGCTGCCGGAGAAGAAACGAGTGCTCAGGGACCGTCTGCAAAGTGCAACTCCGAAAAAAGAACACAATAATTCCAATAGAACACCTCTGGGACATTATGTTTCGGTCCATCCGATGCCTGCCAGGTTGCACCTCAGACTGTCCAGGAGTGGAGTGCACCAGCTGGGCGTAAGCTGGGCGTAACTCTACGTCCGACGTAGAACCGAAGGTTAAGACCAAACTAAAGTTATGACTAGTGCACCACTTAGACTTAAGCCCTGTATGCTTTGCGCCCGGGTGTAACTTCTACGCCTAGTATGGAGCAGGCGTAAATCGGAAAGACAGACTAGTATCCATAGTAACGTAAAACAGGCAAGAAGGATATTAACGATGGCAGGGCGTCTTGTTTACAGGTTTAACAATGAAAGGGCATTAAGACGAGAAAGAGTCGTCCGTGATCGAACAAACCCACTGGACATCTATTCGGACAGTGAGCTAATAGAGAGGTTTCGTTTCGGCAGACAAGCCCTTTATGAATTAATCGAGGAGATCTCCCCTCAACTCCAGCACGGATCAGACCGAAACGCTGCGCTCTCCCCAACCTTGCAGGTGCTGATTGCGCTCAGATTTTACGCGAACGGGGCCTTTCAAAATACTGTGGGAGACATGATTAATGTTCATCGCACAACTGCATGTCGGGCTATTAGAAACGTTTCCTTGGCTCTCCAGCGCCGCCTTAGAAATTATATTCACCTTCCAACACAAGAAGAAGCAGCTAAATCCAGGCAAGATTTTTGGTTAAAATCAGGTATACCTGGTATTGTCGGATGCATCGACGGTACTCATGTTCGCATTCAGGCCCCCTCTGAACATGAGTATTTGTATGTTAACAGAAAGGGTTACCATTCAATAAATGTTCAAATTGTTTGCAACTCGGACATGGGCATTGTCGACCTCGTTGCAAGATGGCCTGGGTCGACCCATGATGCTCGCATCCTCAGAGAGAGCGCCCTTCAACGGGAATTTGAGGCAGGGAGAGTGAATGGTCTTCTTCTCGGAGACAGTGGATACCCTCTGAAGCGCTGGCTAATGACACCTGTCATCGCAGAGAGAACTGCACAAGAGCGCCGCTATAACGAGAAGCATACACAAACGAGGAACATTGTAGAGCGCTGCATTGGAGTGCTCAAACGTAGGTTAGTAAGTCATTTTTATAATATATAAAAGGCCAGCCTTTTAATGTAGATAGGCTAAATTGTTTTTGCTTTTTTTTGTAGGTTTCACTGCCTCCACAGTGAAATGCGAATGCACCCTGAGCGCGTCTGCGTGATCATTGCTGCCACTGCGGTGCTGCACAACATCTGTGTGAAAAAGAGAATCCCCCTTCCGATGCAAGGAGAATTGGTACTGGAGGCGGATGAGAACCCTGTGCCTCCTGCTGGCATCCGTGAAGATGTCGGTGGACGACTTACCCGCAATCACATAATAAACAACCTATAGCCCTGTATATTTGTAATATGAACGCTGTTTTTTTGCAATTGCATTTCAATAAGCTCCCATTGTGACCACATATTTTCATTAGGCCGTTTTATAGCCACATTTATTCAAAAAACACACACAAGAACATTAAATAACAACATTTGGAGAACTATTAACATGAAATTGAGATAAAAACAAGTACAATACATATGATTACAGAATGGTGAACACATTGTCTTCTTCAGTGATTATTTGATTCTTAAGAATAATAATTTGGAGTCTTAATTTCTCCTTCTCCAGCTCAATTTTTTCGTGTTCCGCTCTCAATTTTGCGGTCTCCACCTCCACACGAACGATCTCTTTCTCCGTCAGTTCACGCTGTAGCTCTGACAAATCCCTCTTTCTTTTTCGGGGTGTGGCCATTTGGGATTCCTCTTGAGTCATCGCTGACGCTGTGGGTGTGGGACTTCCCTCTGCTCTGCGGTCCTCTGAGTCTGTAAAATTGCAAGTTACTGTCAGTTATTGTCAGTTACTATCAACTGCCGCGATTGCTAATTGTTATCTTGCTAGCCGTGATGTCTCACGGGGGTAATGTTTATATAGATAATGTAGGGTGATGTTACTCTATTAATGACTTACCACTTATAGTGACAGCTGACACGTCTGCGTCAACCTCTTCAAATGTTGAGGTTGACGGCTCTGAGCTGTCGATCCCATTCAACCCCGTGAAAGTGGGGGAATCCTCTCCAAAAATAGCTATGATTATTTCGCTGTACGTTGAGGTTTTTGGTGCAGGGCCTCCGCCGGTCGGCGGGTTTTTGAGAACCGAAGCGTCTTTCTTGGCTCTGGATAGTAGGTCCTTCCACTTTTTCCTACACTCTTCCACCGTCCGTATCCCTCCATCGCCCAAGTCATTTATCGCACCAGTGATCGACTTCCAGGCTGCGAGTTTGTGTTTGTTTGTCATAGTGTTATTAAATTTGGCAGTTAGCGAGTTTTTATGCTCTGCATATATTTCAATTAGTGTTCTAATCTCTCTATCAGTAAAATTGTTTTTTCTCTTCTTTTGGTTTCCGTTATCCATGACTTCGTTATCCAATTCTTAGTTTGCTCTGAATGGAGGAATTTGAGTGTTAAATTATGTAGACGTGTGTTGCTTGGCAACAATTACTGTTTCGCGTGTATTCACGTGGACGCGCATCTTAAGACCAGGCGCAGCTACGACCGAGACTAGTCAGGCGTGGTGCACTCGGTGTAAATTCGAATCACTAAGTCGGACGTAGCTAAGCCCGACGTTAGAGTTAAGACCTACTTTTTTACGCCCAGCTGGTGCACTCCACTCCAGGAGCTCAGTGATGCCCTGGTCCAGATCTGGGAGGCGATACCCACGACACCATCCGTCGTCTCATAGGAGCATGGTGGGGGTAATACACAGCACTGAGTACCATTTTGAGTTGCTGGAAGGAAATTTCAGCAAAATGGAATTGCCTGCCGCATAATTTTTCCACTTTATTTTCGGGGTGTCATTGAATTCAGCCCTCTGTAGGTTGATAATTTTAATTTCCATCAAATGATGTGGCATTATTTTGTTCCTAACACATTACCCAGTCCAAATCAGTAGATATCCAGCATAATTTCTTTTCCCATTGAGATCTGATGTGTTTTCAAAGTGTTCCTTTCATTTGTTTTAGAAGTAGGGCCCCAGTAGGGCCCCAGTGTATAAATATACTCTTTATAATTGTATGATTCATTGTTATTTATTCATTATTAATCTTTGATTTTTCTTGTTAAATCATGTGAAAATAATTTGTCAAGCTGCCTGTTGGCTGTGCTTGTCCTTAACCTTGGACATGTGGAAGAGGCCCTCAAAAATATTGAAATGAAGAGCTGTGGATGCATTGAGGAACTTTTGGTTTCACATTGGGGGAAATTCCTATTTGATTCCTGATGTGTCATTATTAGAGAGATAGAATATTGTGAAGAATAATATTTTATTTTGGCATCTTATCCAACAACTAGGTACATTTAAGGAAAATTGGAATAATGAATAGAAGGCTAGATGTCATCTTCATATCACTGATGAATGCAACAACAACAAAAGGCTACATAACACAAATACAAAGGACCCCAGTGTATAAATACATACTGTATATCATTTATCATTCATTTACGATTAATCTTTGATTTATCCAATCTAATAATTGAACATTTTCATTTAAAGGTCTCCTATTATACTATTTTTAGGCATATATTATAGTTCTCAAATATATGAAAATGTATAAAAAACATGTCTATGAAGTGTTATGCTCAAAATACCAAACAGATCACCCATTATAGTCATGACTCATACTCCTCTATTTCAGCCCTGTTATGCTGCATTCACACCGGACGCGATGCGATTTTTGGGGGCGTCGCGATTACATGTAAAGTCAATGCAGAGATGCGGACAGACGCGAATTTAAGGTTTACCACAAGGTGAGTTCCTTTTTTTATTTCCTGCTTTTTTACACATACTCTCTCCAGTACAGGATAGCTCTGAGTGTTAGCGATGCTTGCTAATGTAAACAAAGACCATACTACGTCCAAAACAGTCGGGCATTGTTTCTGATAGCAACGTTTCTGATAGGGCCGTGGGTCTAAAGCCAGCCTACATTTCCGATATTACGTCATATCGGAAATGTGTGCTGGCTTCACACAGGTACACCCATAGGGCCCCATTCTGCACTGGTTAGCTGTTAGAGGCTGGTGACAGCAGAGGGTGAAGTGAATAGTCAAAAAAAAGATTTCTATGAATGGATAAGAGTATCTGGTACATATAAATGACATTGGGTGATTGGACTCTTTAGTTTAAAAATGACAGAAAAGCATAAACATACATTTAGCATTTTCTATTTCCTATTCCATTTCCGCCTATGATTTATGTGTGTTTAAGTGTTAATATTACAAAGATGGTAAAAGGTATTGATATAATCTTTACTTTATATTATTTATATATATATTATTTTTTGTATGCCTTGCCTCTCTGTGAACATCTAGGCTAAATGTGGTGACATCCTGATCAATATTTCCAGAGATACATGGGATAAGGCCAACACGGCCCCCTTCAGAGGAGCCTACATTTTCACTATTTTCGGTTATGAGAAAGTTCCAAACATTAACCAAAAAACATAATTTTGCAGTCAAATATTTGTATACAATCATCCGTTTCATAAACTAGACATATTAAAGTAATGAAAAAACATGGTTCTGCTTTGTTCTACCTCGGGTAGGGGTATCTCGATAACTAAAGCCTTTTTTGGGGGTTTGTTCCTCTACTATTTCCTGTAGTGTGTTTTATAGATTTTTGTGCATGTTAATGGTCTGCAAAGGTTAAATACCAAAGTTCCCTTCGGGGGGAGTTTCTCTCCAACACACTCCCGCAACTCGCTCTTATTGGCTAGCATTCCAACACATTGTATGTGATAGGCAAAGTCGCGGGACATTTCAACCACATTTCTAAGCGGTTGACCAATCACAACAGAGCTGACCAGCCAACCAATCAGAGCAGAGTGGGCTCTACTTTTATACAGGGGGGAAGACGTGCTGCGGCACAGGCAGTATGATAAAGATAAAAACCTTTTAGAACATTTGCATATTATCTCCTCTTTAAATAAAAGTATCGTTTAATGAATTATTGCGGGAAAAAAACCACAAACGTCCAGAAATGTTGGCATCCAGGCTCTTTTTGACATTTTAACTTTTTTGCCAACGTATAGTAGGTGGTATCAAATTCCATTTCATTGATAAAAAATGTTTCCATTCAGCAGACTTATTAATTTCAGAGGTTTTACAAGGGCACACAGCATGGGGGACCTTAAATAAAACTAAATATATAAACACTACAATTGTGTGGAATTACTCTACATATACCAAGGGATTACAGAATAAGGAATACAGGAAGCAAGATAAAAACACTGAAAATGTAAATAACTGGGTCATTTATTAGATTTGGTCTGCGGGATGTATTCAAAGCCAGCACTTCTAATGTAGAACAAGGACAACATGTTTCTATTAAAAGCCCCACGGACCCGCCAAAGGGGCCGAAACCACAAAATCTGCAAGCAAAAGTGTCTGAGGGCTTCTTAAGATGTAATAAACTATGAATGTTTTATATCCATGTAACGGTAAGAAACTCAGCTAAATGATTATTTTTATTTATTTTTGCAAAAAACACACAAAGCTAGCGCTGAGCCTCTGAATTAGCCACGAGCGAAAAAATGCTAACGCATTACTGCACAGAAAACACGGTATAACACCCTTATTACTTTTCGTAACTGCACATCCAACATATCGATTAGCATCGTGAGAAGACACAGAATCGATAGGTATATATATCATCACTCAATGATAAGAACTCGCAAACTTATTAACAAAAACAGACATCACAACATGTGGCGCTAGGTAGCAGAAACGGGAAAATGGCTTACCTCTGTTGTTGTCTAATCAGAAGATGTCTTCAATGGCATTAAAACGATAACAACGCTGCTGAAGGTTAATCCATAGGTTAATCCAATGTGTCTGTGTCACTTTGAAATGATTTCTGATAATCCATAAGCAATAAACCTACTTTTCCGTTTCAGATGTCAGAGCGTGAGACCGGGTCACCACTTTATTTGAAGGGGCACAAACATGATGAAGTAATGACCAAATAAAGCTTAGTTAATCATGATTACAACACTTGGAATTGCTGTGACTGGTCAGTTGTTTGGCCTGTCACTTTAACTGCAGATCTATATGAAGAAGACATGAACATCATTAATAACTCAGAAGTCATGATGATTGAGATACCTTAGTTGATGCATTAATTAAGGTATTGTTCCTGCATTAAGTCATGCATGAGATACCATTAATACTTGTACATTACTGATAGTTCATGAAGTACTACATGAATGAATTCATGCTTTTTCATGCATTAAGTCATGCATGAATTCATGATGATTCATGTACCCTTACCATAAAGTGTTACCAAACTGCATGCGCGAAGCCCCCATTTTTTTTTGTTAACGTTGGTGTGTATTTGGTAATTCCCCTTCGATTATATTGGCTCTAACGGTTAAAAAGAGATGTCAATCACCAAAATCGACCAATGGGTTCCAGAGAAACGGCAAAAACGCCCATTTCCACCCAAATCACCCCAGAGGTGGAGTTCTTTTTGCTAAACCTCTCTAAAAAGGTCAAATGTCACTTGTTTTGCATCAATCTTGATACAGGGTACTTATTATATGTTGTACTTTGGATTCCTAAAGCTTTTAGTCTACCAACCCATCATCCAAGGGTAGTTTTCACTATAAGTAAAAAATAATTTTTGGACGGACACAATAATTTACAGTTTTTTACTATGTTCAATCTGAATTTTCTTTAAAATAAAAAACATCTATATTGATTCTGACTTTTCTACATCCAACTCACAGGTTTATCATTACTTTGAGAAAAAAGATTATTAATTTTCCCCTTTTAGAAGTGTAGTTATGGTCATTTGTTCTGGAAATGTCATTTTCGAGCCTGAGACCTGGAAAACAGGCTTGGGGCCTAACAGGTTAACTGTGCGGTCAATGATATCTACCGTCATGATACTGCTATTGACATCAGGCTACTGTGTTGCTTTTGTTCTCTCTAGTAACAATCTCAAGACACACTTTTTCTTTGGTTGCATAATACTCATCATTGAATTGCATTTACATTTTAAATCATGGAATTAATAATTAAGGTGTGGTTCCATTCCATTTGACTTCAGCACCAGGATCTGTCCATAGAATAACCTAGAGACAAGAGTTATTATTATTATTATTTTTCGTGCATAATCTTTACCTTGTAGTGCCGATGAAAGGGAGTCGGAGGCGGTGTATTTAGAATGGAGTTCCACTCTTTATTATCCATTAATATCAAGAAGGTAAGTACACATCTGCTCAGTATGACAAGCTAGCAGGAATGACCAAACCTAACCTAGGTGTTCCCACTAAAGGGTCCGTGTAGCAACACTATCCCACAGGTGAATTATGTTCCACTAGGTGTCACCACACAAGCCCCCCCAGAATTCACGTATAAACAAAATCCGTGTGGCGGGGAGGAACAACACGCCGACCCCCACGACTCCTGAGCACTGGAGTCGGTAAAGCGACCTCCGCCTGTGCGGCCCCCGTAAGAGGAGGGACCGGAACAACAGGTCTAAAATCCGTGACAGGAATCAAAGCCGGGGGGCGGCCCCGTCTCGGCGGTCGAGCCAGCACCACCGGCTGGTCTAAGTCCAAGTGAGCAGCCTTCACCCGGTCAACCGAGACGTGTTCAGCCTTGCCACCCAGGTCGACCACCAGGTGTTTGTCCCCGTGTTCTAAGACCCGGAAAGGTCCATCATAAGGGGGCTGCAGGGGGCCTCTGTGTGCGTCATGGCGGATGAAAACGTGCCCAGCCGAGCGTAGCTCTGTGGGACCCTGAGTCCTTTGAGTACCGTGCTGAGTAGTAGGTACAGGAGCGAAAACCTCCGCAGCGTCCAGCAAGAAAGCCCGCTGGGCCGTCGCAGACCAGGGAGCCGATGCATTCGGGAGGAAATCCCCTGGAACCCTCAGCGGCTGACCGTAAACCATCTCCGCCGTAGAGCACTGCAGATCCTCCTTAGGCGCGGTCCTCAGGCCCAGCATCACCCAGGGCAGCTTGTCGACCCAGTTGCCGTCCGTAAGGCCGGCCTTGAGGGCCGCCTTCATGGAGCGATGGAAGCGCTCACAGAGGCCGTTAGCCTGAGGGTGGTAAGCGGTAGTCCTGTGCAGCTTAACCCCCAAACCGCCCGCCACGGCGTTCCAGAGCTCGGACGTGAACTGTGAGCCCCTGTCTGAGGAAATGTCTGACGGGGTGCCAAAACGACACACCCACGTTGCAATGAAGGCCCGGGCAACGTCTGCGGCCGACGTCGACACGAGAGGAACCGCCTCCGGCCAACGGGTCGTTCTGTCCACCATGGTGAGGAGGTAGGAAAAACCCTGAGAGGAAGGCAACGGACCAACCAGGTCGATGTTACGTGGTCAAACCTCCTCTCAGGCACCAGGAAACGCTCCAAAGGGGCCTTCGTGTGGCGGTGCACCTTAGCGCGTTGACAAGCCACGCACTCTCCGGCCAAGTCCTCAGTCCTTTTTCAGCCCATGCCAGACGAACTTCGCGGCCACCAAACGCACCGAAGGCTTAACGCCGGGGTGTGACAGGCCGTGCACTGCCTCGAACACCGGACGCCTCCAGCTGGCGGGGACGCAGGCCGCGACAGGCCTGTAGAGACGTCACACAGGAGAGTAATGCCCGCGTCGCCGAACACCACGTCCTCCAAGCACAACCCAGTGCTCTCCAACTTCAGAGTCTGGACGCCGGGGTCAGCGACCTGGTCCGCCGCCATGCGAGCATAATCCAGGCCCAACTGGACGGCTCCGATGACGACCCTGGAGAGGCAATCAGCAACCAGGTCCTGACTTGCCAGCCACGTGTTTAATTTCCGTGGTGAACTCTGATGTGTAGGAAAGCTGCCGCTGCTGACGTGCCGACCAAGGCTCCGCCACTTTTGACATAGCGAAGGTGAGCGGCTTGTGGTCGACAAACGCCGTGAACTCACGGCCTTCCAGCAAGAAACGGAAGTGCCGCACGGCCAACCAAAGACCCAGGAGCTCACGGTCAAAGGCGCTGTACCTGCGTTCTCTGGGCGTCAGCCGGCGGCTGAAAAAGGCGAGCGGTTGCCAAGCGCCCTCTACCCACTGCTCGTGCACTGCGCCGACTGCGTAGTCCGATGCGTCCGTAGTGATAGAGATGGGAGCCGTGGATGATTTGGTGTGCCAGCAAAGTCGCTTGAGCCAACGCGGTCTTGACCTCAGTAAAAGCGACCTCCGCTTCTGCTGTCCAGTCGATCGCCTGGACGGGGGTCTTGCCTTTCAAAGCCTCATACAGCGGCCGCATGATGTGGGCGGCTCGGGCGATGAAACGGTGGTAGAACGTCACCATTCCCAGGAACTCCCGGAGCGACCGGGCTGTGAGCGGGCGAGGAAAAGCCGCAACAGCTCCACCTTCGCCGGCAGAGGTGCCGCTCCGCCCTTGGTGACGCGGTGTCCGAGGAAGTCAATGTCAGACACCCCGTACTGGCACTTTGCAGGATGGGATCATTAATCCGTGTTCGTTGAGCCGCGTGAAAAGGGCTCGGAGGTGGGACAGGTGCTCCTCCACTGAAGCGCTGGCGACGAGTATGTCGTCCAGGTAAACGAACACAAACGGCCATCAGGCGCTGGAACGTCTGAGTGGCATTCTTGAGTCCAAAAGGCATCCGCAGGAACTCAAAAAGTCCAAAAGGCGTTATCACTGCTGTCTTGGGAATGTCCAGGGGGTGCATGGGCACCTGGTGGTATCCACGCACCAGGTCCACTTTAGAAAACACCCTCGTACCGGCCAGATGCGCCGAAAAGTCCTGAATGTGCGGCACCGGATAGCGGTCAGGCGTAGTGGCATCGTTGAGTCGGCGGTAATCCCCGCACGGGCGGAAACCGCCGTTCGGCTTGGGAACGACGTGCAGAGGAGAGGCCCAAGGACTGTCGGAGCGGCGGACGATGCCCAGGCGCTCCATGGTTGCAAACTCCGCCCTCGCTACAGCTAGCTTAGAAGGGTTCAACCGCCGGGCCCTGGTGTGTAGACAGGGGGACCTTCGGTAGTGACGTGGTGCTCCACGCCATGCTTGGCGGTGAGCGCAGAGAAGGTGGGCAGCGACAGGTCTGGAAACTCGGCCAACAGTCTGAGAAAAATGTCCGCCCCCGACAGCGAGCCCGACAGCCCGTCGTACGCTGCGCTGCCGAGTGTGCACACAAGCACCGGGCTGTTGTGTAGCCAGGAAAAAACGGTCCGCTTCCTCAGCCAAGGCACGGGGCTCCGTGACGGGTGTGTTGGCCAGCGCCGTCTGGACCCGGGAAGGCAAGTGGCTTAAGCTAAATGTCTTAAGGAGGAGAGCCTTAATCGCCTCATATGTGCCATGGTGGGGGGCAGCGATAAATCCCACCAACCTGGATGAAGTGGAGCTTCCCAGTGCTGCCACTACATGGTAGTAATTAAAGTCCCCATCACGGACTTGTCTGCAGGCGAAATGCGCTTCCACGTGGGCGAACCATGCCGCCGCGGCGTGCTCCCAAAACTCCGGCAACTTTACGAAAACATTGCTATCAGCCATGTTCAATGAGTCTTCGGAAACTTTCGCGAAAACGTCAGGGTCACCAGTGTAGTGCCGATGAAAGGGAGTCGGAGGCGGTGTATTTAGAATGGAGTTCCACTCTTTATTATCCATTAATATCAAGAAGGTAAGTACACATCTGCTCAGTATGAGAAGCTAGCAGGAATGACCAAACCTAACCTAGGTGTTCCCAGTAAAGGGTCCGTGTAGCAACACTATCCCACAGGTGAATTATGTTCCACTAGGTGTCACCACAACCTCTAGAAATAAGTTTTTTGTTAGTTTTGGTGTGGTTTTTCTGGTCTCCGCAGAATTTCTAAAATAAAACATGCCCAGTTTGCAAAATCTTTGGTAAAGTTTGTAGCATGGACAAAGAAAGAACTCACTACTTTTTTGAATTAATCCCAGTGTCAGTGTAGATGCGCACATTATTCTTTCCCTTTACAGAAACCACTTTGTTGATGGTGTACGCTCTCCTTGTGCGTTCCTAATTGATTCTGTGGCCTTTTCTTTTGTTTGATATATGATTTTTTCATCTTCATTGAAGTCCCATTCTTAGAAGCCATAGTTAATTTATTTGGACTCTCAGCAGGCGGTGAGAGCTCTTTTTCAAGTGAAAAAGTTATATCAATGCATACACATTATTAAAAAGCCTAATAAATTGCATTTCACAGAATAAAGCACAGTATAGTTCTACTCTCCACAAGGGGATATTGATTACTAGGTTGCAAATTAATCTAATTTTCATTAAGATTTTACCAGGTTTATATATGGTATATTTTTACATCTGTAGAATAGATACCTGGAATATTAATTTAAGGGGAGATTTAACATCTTTTAGCCAAAAAGTTTGCATTGAGAGTTCGATTTTGGTCCTCCAATCTTTGTCCTCTGAAATTCTGATCAGATTTTCCATATGTGGTTCATAAGTTTGTGCCAGCGTGTTGTCCTCAATAGATCTGAATGCCCTTGATTCTGCATGTGTGAGGTCCCATAAAAGCCAGTGGTTCTTTTGTCTTTATTCAGCCTTCAAAATGGGTTTCTCTGATTGAGATGAGATAGAGGTTTTTTTTTCTTTTCATGCCAGACACAATCTCTGTCTCCCAGTTTTCCCTCTGGATCTGGAGAGAAAAGGAGAGCAGAGAAGATTTTAATTGCTCTCCTCTCATCCACATCTGCCCCGCCACATTCATCAGCTCTTCTCCGGTACAGAAAGGGGCTGGAGGGTTCCACGGAGGAAGGCGGCGGGGCTTTACTTTATTATTTTGGAGGGATTCTCTCATGGGACAGGGCACATCTGGGAAAGGGATGGTGATTGAGGATAAAGGGATGAGGCGGAGAGATTGCTGTTTGTGTGAATAGCTGTGCTTTGGTGTGTGGGTGTGTGCATGTCTGAGGATCGTCTGTGTTGGTCTCATGGGGGGAGGAAAACTGGAGAGGGCTTCTAATCCTCAGGGAGTCTGTGATTGGGAGGGAAATGGGGAATTGGGACTGTGGGAGTATGAAGTAGAGGTGGAGGAGGGAGAAAAATACATGATTGAGGATGGAAGGCCAGTAAAGGTAGAGGAGGAAAAATGAAAAGGACAATTATTCTAAGGTGCACAAGAACTCAAAATTATACCATGTAAGGAAAGTGCAATTTTTTGGCAGTTCTTGAAAAAAAACTAAAAGTGTCTCTCCCTTGATCAAAACCACCAATTGAAATCATCACACTAAACCTGTACTTTCATTTGTTTTTTATAAAAAGAGAAGGTGGCCACAACACATTTCTTCTGATAGCAGGCTTCAACACCACAGAGTCAACAAGGGAAGCCATTTCTATATATCAAATAAATGTTCCTCTAAAATACCAACGTTGCCTCTACCTCCGACTTAAAGACAACATAATGACACACATGGACAGGCTTCAATTCACATTTAATAGCAGCAACAGTATTTTTTGGGTAAATACAAGATCGTAGAAGATGTTTGGTTGATAGCTGTTTCAGAACAGCTGATTGTGTTTAGGACAGAATTGACTGGAAACAACAGATCATTTCATAACTGATATAGTTTTTCAGTTTTGTAGTTAACTGTCCAGGTAAAACTCTTAAGATAACTGAAAATTAGATCTCCTGTAAAACAGTTTGTATTTTGGGAGTGTTGGATTTTTCAGTTCAAGGTGTCAGTACCTCAAACTACTGAACATAGCTTTGGCCACAAATGTAATGTTATCAAGCAAAGGAGTTGCATTAGATAATGAATATGTGCAAGCAAATATTCGTAGTAGAAGACTTTGTGATACAAGCGCTACATACTTTTTAGCTTTTTATATAGCAATCATTCTGATAATGATTGATATGAAGATATGATAAATAGACTGCAATCATGTATGCCTTTTTTATGTGTTTGCTACCCAAATAAAACACTTTAACATATACAGGTCAAGTCAGCATTCTGGCCGAATTCACATTCATACAGAGGCAGAGGCTAACATGCAAGGTGCCACCTACTCAGGGAGACTAACATTCACACACATCGAATCATTTCATAGTGTATGAGTGGTGCCACCTAGCTAGGAACTGACCACATATATTTAAATACCAGAGCATTTAATTTGTTTTTTTGTTGTTGGGCCAGCAGTGTCTATAGAGACATATGTTGTAAGAGGCATGAAGCAAATGGTCCCAGTCCTGAGCATGTGTACATTTTGATGACCTACTGCATATCTATTTTAGGGAGCATCATATCAGTTGTTTGGTCATTAAATCTAAGTTTTAGAGCATTATTCATGGCCTACAAAGCTCTTTAAAGATCATTTTTATATTATATTTATATTTAAGAAAGAGAAGGGCAGAGAGAGACAAGGGGGAGGCAGAAAAAAAGGGGAGAAAGGAGCAGTATGACAGGGTGGTACTCCCAAAGGTGGTGTCCCGAATGTTGGTAGGCCCCAGAGGACCATGGGAGGATTGTCTGTGACCTTCCCCCTATCCTTGCACTTTTCAAGGGCAAAGTCTTTGTGTGTGTGTGTGTGTCTGAATGTGTGTCTTTAAGCACTTCATAAATACAATGTGGCATAGCAACTTACATATCTTTATTAGGTTTGTGTTGAAGGACTCTTAGCATTAGAGCTATCTGAGTCTGCAGATTGTGTATGTGTGTGCGTAATGGATTGCCTGACAAGTGCTAATAATTTACCCCCGCTGGATTTAAGCGACACAAGCCTTCTTGTTTAAACAGCTCCAGAGCCTAACATATCTTCTTTTATTTCAGTAAACCAACATCTCATGTATATTTCAGCAGCTGTACCTAGAGGCATATGAATCAGCCAGAGAGGAGGGGCAGAGCAAAAACACACATTGAAACACAGAGTGGAGCAGAAGAGTGCCAGATTAGTCCTCATTATGCAGCATTAATCATCTTTAATCTGTGCTTAATCCAATATCTTTACCTCACCCTATTAACGAGCCATGCATCCAGACTGGATCAGACTGCAAATACTGAGAGATCTGAGGGAAAGGGAGATGGATGGCAGGATGGGGAGGTGAAGGGGGAGAAAGTTATTATGAGAGTAACGGAGAAGAAAGAGTGATAGAGAGATAGTCTGCAGATATTAGGATAAACTAGAAGAGCTGTTAGAGACTGAAGTATTATGTACGTACAGTAAGGGGCCTGAGAATTATGTCTGCCTATCTTATAGAGTGGTGCAGTGATGATTTAGTAGGACGACACGGAAGTTAGCATCGCAAGAAAACAAATGACATATTGAATATCGTAGAACAAAACGTAAAAACCTGTAAGCTTGTGTAACCTTATTAAAGCTTTTTAAAAAGAAATACTGACATTGAGATTATGGGGTCCAAGAAGTGCTTTAATGCTAGTAAGAGCACTAATAATGCTCTTACTACTAATAATGCTCTTGTAAGAACATTATTAGAGTAGTAATCCTCTTACTACTTTAACTGTTACTATGATTATATATGTATAATATATGGTTAAGAAAACAGCCATTTTTAAATCACCACAAAGCCATAAACAAATAAATGTACTTCATATACTTTGTGCATTGGGCAAGAAAAATACAATGTTGTTTAAGAAAATGTCTTATCCTCAAAATCCATGTTTCAAACATCTCAATGTTATGCCTTGGTTAAATACAATTGTATATATAATATTCAATATAAAAAGTTTCCTTTTTAAATGTGCCTACAGTAGAAATGTGTAATTACATTCAAATGGATTTACCCTTAAACCATGATATGTGTTTTTATAGCAATACTTAGAGCACGCTGCTGTAATCAATGTTTGTTAAATCTCCATGAAGCAATGCTAATAGCAGACTAAATGTATTTGATTATAATGTTCTTTGGTACCTACTGCCTATAACCTTTTATAGCGGTATAATTAGTTGAAGATAATAGCTCACTGTAATACTTGCTGCACTCTACATGGCAGGTCCCCTCATTATTATGGGCAATTACTCACCTGAAGAAAAAAATAGTTTATTGAAATGGCTGGATGCATTTTAAATCCCTTTCACAAATAATGCAGTTACGCACTTAAAGTAAAAGAGAGGTAGAGCATGACCAAAAACGTTATTTTATACTGGCAAAACTTTGCCAACTGCCTTTATTAACCACAACACAAATCCCACTACATGAAAATGTTACATGTTACATTTGTGAACCATAGCTTAAACTGAAAAATAATAACAATAAGATAAAGATACATGCATGCAAATTAGTCGCTTTTCGGCGCCTCACGCTTTTTTAACGCAAAATATTTCAAATGGCTCTTAAATACACGCAATATAGTAATCGTAATTTATGCTTCTGTGAATTTCATTTTCCCTTCATCCATGGGTGTAGCACATGTCCTGTTTAAGTTGAATCAGTGTGGCTAAATAAAAGGCTCACATTAATAATTAGGGACGCTCCAATCGATCGGCCGCCGATCGTTATCGACCGATATTCACTCTTAAAAGTGTGACCGGTGCTCTCTATAAAGGCCTACCCCTGGAACAACCTAAACTAGTTATAAATATGTTTATTCTTCACTGTCGGGTCACTCACTCATTACTGGATCAGTGAGCTGCATGAGACGATACTGACAGGCTGTCAGGAGAGGGAGAGAGGAAAAGAGAGCGCTTCCGCTCATTTCTCCCGTGTTATTATCCAAAGTTAATGTAAACTTGAATAATGTACTTAATTTGAATGTAATAATTATGTTGTTTGTTGTTTGTGGAAGCGCATCATGTATTGAAAAATTAATCTGAACTTTCGATCCGTTACGATTGTAAACTGAAGCAATATAAAAATGAGCCCCATTAACTGAGTTTTAAACATCACTTTAAATGGAAGATCCCCGTTTCTGTGCAAGCAGAAATATATCTGAGCGCAAGCGTACAGTTTGAGCAGAAGCAGAGCAAATCTAAGCGCAAGCAGGCACTATTTGAGTGCGAGGACAGGGTTTGAGGGAAAGAAATACATCATCTGAACATGAAATCAATAAATTATGCTCTCAAATGTAAAGACCACGCTCTTGAATAAAGATAGGGAATAACCCCAATATGAGCAGAAGTGGAGCCAGGAACAGATCAGGTGCAGCTTTGCAGTGAGGAGGAGGAGAACAAAAGGACGCGTAACAAATGTGTGGAGATTATACTGCTGAACAAAATCTGGAACTATCATCAACGTATGTTTGCCAAAGATTTTATTTTCTGCTCTATATATGGAAAAATCCCATTGCTTTTTGTTGCTGTAGATCTTTTTATGCTAACTTCCCGGGTCTGCCTACATAAACACCTCATCACTGCACCACTTTATGTAT
>JASDAP010000396.1:0-11173 GCA_031216635.1 Dissostichus eleginoides | reverse complement strand
GTCCGCTCCCCGGGGCTCGCTGTGACGCTTGTGCCCACCTGGGAAACCTTTACGACATCAGTGAAGACCACCTGCACTCGCACTACTCCCACACACACACTCACCCACACAGCGGGGACATGTTTACACACTATCTTCCCCAGAGCGAGCTGGGCCTGGTGGGCGAAGGGGACGGGCTCGTAAGCCACTTTGAGCCCACCCCTTCCTCCCCGTCTCCTCTCCCCACCTCTTTGTCGGCCCAGCACCTTCATCTGAGTCGCCAGCACTCCTATGAGAACGTGCTTCCGGACGACGTTCCCGAGCGGCAGTCGCAGCTGCACACCCACCTGCGGGGGCTGAGCCTGCCCGACAGAGACAGGGAGCGGGAGCGGGAGATGGACGAGGGGGCCTACGCTAATGTCCTCACCATGCGCTCTGACCGTCCCTTCAGCAGCCGCAGCCCGCCCTCTCCGTCCCCCTCCCACCACCATAGCCTCGACGCCCCTATGCCGCTCCCCCGGCGCTCCAAGAGTCTCTTCCCCGATCGGCCCTCTCACAACCCTTTCCTCCAGTCAGCGCCTGGCACCACACAACGAGACCCCTCCCCGCAGTCTGTTACACGCATGCCGCAGAGAAGCTCAGCCCACGAGCTCTATAAGCAGCGAATGCCGCTGTCGCTTACCCTCGGTAACCATGGCAGCCATCACAACAACCAGTATGGCGGCCTTGTCGACCAACAGGTGTTCTACCCTCAACAGGAGCCCCCCGTGGTGGCCTACATGGTCCCACCTGCCGCCTCTCAGCCAATGAGCTATGTGACAGCGCCGCGAGCCTCGAGCGCCGGCGACAACCGGCCCCGGCTCTACCGCCGCATGCCGAGCATCGAGTCTGACGTCTGAGACTCGCACGCAACACACTTATCTCACCGAAACACACTGACACACACGCATGCAAGACAGAGTTGTGTGTGACAGGACCAGGCAGCTCTGATTCTAAGCGCATACACGGAAACACACACACACACACACACACACACACACAGGTGAAAGATGGGAAGGGAAGGACTAAAGGTTAATGGCAATGCTGAGTAAATAAATAAATCATTGTTTCTTTATCGCTACCCTCTATAGAGCAGGGTTAGGGCCACAGGGACACCTGGAGGCACAATACAAGATGAAGAGTGTGTGTGTGTGTGTGTGTGTGTGTGAGTGTCAGTGTGTGCACTAGCCTCAAGCTGAGGGCAACGAGGCACAAACTGACAATATGTCCGACAAGACGGATCGAATCCCTGGTGAAATAAAAGAGACACTGTGTACGGAGTTTTAACGGCGACAGTGGGATCTGATGGAAGAACAACACGTGTGTTTGGAAGACGAGCCGACTTGTCCCGCCCTCTCACCAGCCTCTTAGAGATGAAGGGGACTGACAGAAAACCCCTTTCTTTCTGAGAATACACACACACACACACACATATTAGAGTTAAACACACCCGCCTCTCTCCAGGACTCTCCTCTTGCACTATGATTTCTATAGTCAACCCGTGTGTTGTCTGAGCCTCCAAACTGCACTGCCAGCATGGCTTAAAGAGTAGTAACCTAAACTAGAGTAATCCTTGACTTGAATGGAAATTACTTTCTTAGTAATAGACTAGACTGGGCGGGTCAGGGCACAGGTCTGAGAAGCGTGACGGCTCCTGCCCGCAGATGTACAAACACTCGAACATACACACACACACTGTGTCCGTTTTTAAAGGGGAGGGGAGCAAAAACTACCGACTGTTTGCCTGTAACCGTTGATGTCAGTTAATTGAACATTCCAAAAAGTGGACCAAACATGGCCGCCGGTAAAAGCCTATCAGGAAGAAAGTGTGTGTTCTAGTGTTTCTAGATCTAAAGACATACAGTATAGCATCCTTGCTTCCTTAGCTAGCCTTCAGGTCATACTGCATGCTTCCTACTGCCCTGTGTTACAGTTAAACTCCTATACAGGGTCATATATGCACACACACACAAACACACATATATGCACATACACACACATGCACATACGCAGTAGTCTAGGATAGTAGATTAGGGTGGGTGTGTGTGTCGAAGCTATGAGATAGCTTCTCTGTGTGCACTTTGTAGATTTTATACCCTGCCACCTAACACGGACGTTTGACCAAAAACACTTTTGTACTGAAAAATATGAATATTCTCAATCATTCGCTGGATAGATGTTTTTTTTTTCTCTTATTTCTCTTTGACATTGGGTTTTAGGGCACCGTTAAGTTTCCATTGTAAGGTCCGAAGTATAACAGTGTTAGATAAATGGGTACAGCATCATACAGTATACACAACTACACATTTGTATCTTTCTTATCTTTTTTTTTTTCTTTTTTTTCTACACTACAGTTTTCATCTGCCCCTTACCAGCCTTCCCTCCTTCCCCCAACAGCTTTTTGTTTAATCTCTTATTTATTCATTTTTGTATCATTCCCTGCTTCCTTCTATTATAGAGTAGATTGAGTATCAGAAGAATAAAAGTTCAGTCGTGGTGTTTAAATCTCAGCATATTGTTGGAAATCACAATATTAGTAGTATTAGTATTAGTATTAGTAGTCTCTAGAATTCCTCAAATCCCACACTGGCTCTCGTAGGATACAGTACTTTTATTCTACTACATTTGTTATGTTGAATTAAAGAACTGTAGGCCCATTTTCATGTTTCCATACTGAATTTAGAGGCCGAGTGCATCACTGTTGCAGATTTACTCATCAAATGAATACTCCTGGACAAGCGTCAGAGTAGCTGGTACTTGTGTGGCTCTCTGTTGGCGAGAACACAGCGCTGTGTTTCAGCTGAGAGTCACGTGGCAAAGCAGAGAGTTTGCAAAGTGACTCGTTACAGAGGCAACACTCACTCATACACACACACACACATATGCACACACTCGACGAGCTAGCAATGTGTGTATGAGTGTTCCAGAAATCCATAATCTACTGAGTAAGGGCATTGATTTTCGAGCACACGGATTTTGATGGAAAAAAGACTTGATATCCCATTAGCTGAGCGTCTGTCTCTATTATCTTTCTGCTCTATCTCTTTTCTCCCCCCCCTCTCTCTTTCTCTTTCTCTCCCTCTCTCTCTCTCTCACACACACACACACACACACACATACACACATTTATATATATCGGCTGTGAAGAATGCAAGACCGTTTCGAACAAAAAAACGCACCTTTTCAACGGTGAACGCTGCCCCTCTTTTTGGTAATCTTAACAGGTTTGGTGTGTGAGTTATATGCACAATATCAGGTTGCAATATTATACTTCTGTACAGAGAAATCTTTGTTTTAAATGTTAGAAACTGATTTTCATTTGTTTGATTTGAATGGTATTAAGTGTTGAATTCATTTCAATAACGACGTGGCTTTTAATTCTGCTTCTTTATGAAAAAAAAAAAAGGAAAAAAAGACTGGCATGTTTTTAGATTCTTGTGTGATTTATTTTTCCTCTGGTGTGTTGTTGGTTGGGACCACACTGTACAGTCCTCACTGCTGGGTTAACAGGCTAGTTAACTATCACACCAGTTAACTATAGCAACACGTAGCTGGGTCTCATATCTGAATCACACTCAATGAATAATGATAGTCCAGCCTGTGTGGTTATAATATAAAACCCCCTCCCACCCACATAGTTCTCTTCCACTACGAGTCTGTGCTGTTTCACCTCTGAGTGTGAGCGTGTGTGTGTGAGCGAGTGTGTGTGTATGTGTTTTACACTGCGCAGGCATTTATATAAGAAAGAGGATATGCGTATCAAGAGGTTGTTTGTGGTGGATGTGTGTTTTTGGCGTGTGTATACTTTTCCGTACTCTCTTCGGTTTCGTCCCACACATAACATTTGACCCGGCTCTTACTCATATAACTCAAATACAGTTTTACACACACACATGCAAACACACACACATGTTGCGTCTGTACTAATGTGGTTAAGAGAACATGTAATGAGATGTGTACGTCCTCCACCATCACACAGATTTTTAAACCAATTTTATTGTTTGATTTTTTTTATTTGAATTTTTTTTAATTGCATGACGTGCTTGTGTTTTTGGTGGTACCTATTTTGCTGCAACACCTGAGTTCTCCCTGAGTTGACCTAACGAGGCTACATGTACCAACGTTCCCCTCCACCCTGGTTAGTGCACCTCAACATGAGTGGAGCCCAGGATCCTTCCACAGTCGCACCCCCCCCACCGCCTGCGATGTCACCAACTTTGGGCCCATCTGGCTCCTGTACAACGCTGTAAAGGAACATGTGGAAAACGTCGGCCCCGGTACAGTTCTCAGTATGGTGGAGGTACACACATATTATATACAGTACCGGGTGGAAGGCGGCGTTTGTGTGTAGTCCTCCAGGTCTCCCTGCCGTGTATCTCACTTGTGTATAAGTTCAGGGGTTTCTAAGCTACTAGTTGTGTTGTAAATAATACCTTGTCACTCAGTACCTCTGTACAATCTGTAAATAAGTAAAGGTTACATTTTTCTACTTGTCTGGGTCTTGTTGATTAATCTATCTATCTATCTATATATCTGTCTGTCTGTCTGTATGTCTGTTTTCCTGCCCAGCAGTGCCTACATGTACCATGATGTATTGCATGCAGGCTTCTGACACCTGGAGCTGGCCATTCATGCAGCTGAAACCTAAACCTCTTGCCTGCCGCATTTCTTCTGGCGTATAATCTGGCTGAAATAAAGACACCTGACTATCAGTCAGCCAAAATGAGCTAAAATGTATCCTCGTCCATCACATCCTCTGCACCTATATTTAAAGATGAAAACATTTTGGAGCTAGTTTTCATAACTGGAAAAGAGAGTGAGAAAGGTCTGGTGTTGAGAGCATGAACTGGCTTCCCAGAGGCGGAGAATACAAATCCAAGCTAAAAATGTAGGGGGGAAAAAATGATTTTGCAGCTGAGCTGAGCTTTCTCACTCAAAATAGCACTGAGGGGTTGATTTCTTGAATTGAATACATTTACCATTAAAACTGATAAGACATCCACATAAAAGGTGGAGAATATGTCCTTAAATGTTTAATAATACAGATATGAATGCTTTTAGGATCAGTCATTGGAGGATGCAATATCAAGCTTAAGTTGGATATCTTAGTTTAGTATAGCACACAAACCACAAGTTGTAGTTTTTACAGATTAAAAGAACAGACATTGATTGGTGATTGCCGAGCTTCAGAGATATATGTAGTAATGTGTTGTAACTATTGGACAGAGCCAGTTGAGTTGTTTCTCTTAGCAGAAGCGTCATATTTACCATACACTAATACCAGCGTGGTATCAATCATCTTTTCCAACTTTCTGCTAGAAGAAAAGTCAGTGCTGAAACTAATTAGAAAGTTGTCAAGAATGCTAAAAATGTAATTAAAGATGATCAATTGACTTAAAAATCAAACTAGTTATGTAGGACGGCACACACCAGACTGTGACTCAAGTTTATTTGGTCAGACAACCAAATTCCTAAGATCCAAGGAAATTAACTTTCAACTTTAAGGTTGCCTAAATTAATGATAACATAACTGAAAACCTAATGGCTCATTAGAAAGTCTGTAATTTAGAGTTTTCTTACTTTCTAATAAGCTATCATGTCTTGAGTTAATAAATTGAGTTTATACATTGTTAATGAAGGGATTTTGGTCTGGACACTCGAGCAGCATGGCTCTGTGGATGGTAACGTGATGGTCGTTGTACACTGAAGTATATCCCAGCAATTATTTGAAGGATTACCTTGACATTTTAAACAGACATCAATGATCCCCACATGAGGAATCTTACAGACTTTGATGATCTTCTGACTCTTCTTCGTGCACCACCATGAGGGTGACACATGTTTTAGCGACTATTGGATTATTCCCATAACCTTTAGTATTTAACATTCATGTTCCCCTCAGGATGAATTCTAACAACTCTGGCAATTTATTAATGTTCCATCTTGCACCATAAAGTTTAAGACCAAAACCTGCAAAGAAACTAAATTCCCATCATCATGTACTATACTTTGAGTTTAGTGCTAATTAGCAAATGATAGCATGCTAATTGGCTAAACGTGAATATGTTACAGATTGTATCACTTTATTCTCAGCAGGTTAAAGTTGTCATTATGAGCATGATAAAACACTTTGATGTTAGCATTTAACCTGCAGCCTCACAGAGCTGCTAGCACGGCTGTAGACTGCAGAAGGTAAGTGGTGAAATTGAAGGCGATTTTATTAAAGCGCTCTGTTAAACAGTCAAAAATCAGGTTATGGATAAACAACAGCCACAGGGATATTGCACAACATGCCAGCTCAAAAGTTGTTTTAGATAATGGCTTTTACTGATCTATTAGGACATGTTATACAACTTATAAACAATGTATAAAGTTTGCATGCTATGTATCCATCTATTTATTTATTTATTTATCTGTCTATATCCAACTATCTCTGCTGTGGCTGTCTACTAAAAGGGCTTTTTAGGATTCTTCTTCAAAAGGGCTCTTTGCCCCACTCTCCGAAGGCTTTCATAATGCACCCTTAGCATGAGTGTGTGTGTGTGTGTGTGTGTGTGTGTGTGTGTGTGTGTGTGTGTGTGTGTGTGTGTGTGTGTGTGACTGTGTGTGTGTGTGTGTGTGTGTGTGTGTGTGTGTGTGTGTGTGTGTGTGTGTGTGTGTGTGTGTGTGTGTGTGTGTGTGTGTGTGTTTAGATCAGCATTCTGGTGAAAAGCTTTATTTGTATATGTTTTTCTCCCTTAGGAGACGGACGTTCTAATCTGGGCTGAAGTGGAACAGGAGAGGGTAGCATAGAGGAGCATGTAGACAAAAACACACTCTCACACACACACACACACACACACGCACACACACACTTGTGCATGGTGCAAATCAGCACACACCATGGCTGGAGGATCTGTCACAAGCCATAGACCGGCTGCAGCTAGAGGAGCATGTGGAGTGAGAACAAAGAAGAGAGGAGTCCCTCTGCAGCCGTGCAGACTTTCTTTGAATTGACTCCCATGGAAAACATCCCTCTACAGTGTGTCTATAAGACAAGTATAAGGGTGTTCAATGATTTGCATATGTGTGTGATGCTTCCTCTGAGACGCGACGAGAGGACCACAGCAGGCTAATTCTTCCTGACGGGATCCATATGCTCTTATCTAATGGACAGAGTAACAACACACACTCAGACACAAGCCCCTGCCTCTAATTGAATTAATAGAATTGAGCCGCCCAACATGTCAGGCTGGTAATCTAATTACAGTAAAACACAGGAGCAGAATACATGTTTCTTGTACCCCCTGAAGTGACATACAATGATCATACATGTGCATTTATTAAAGACCTAATCCCAAGGCTACACACATATAGTCGGATACTGTAGATTAAGCAGATAAATGAAGATAATTATTTCCCTGGATTAGTAATGTCTGCATCTGTGCAACCCCATGGCTGGAGAGGAAAACAAGAGGCATACATTCAGAAAAGAAGAGATGGAGCAGAGGACGATGGAGGACGATGAGAGTGAAAGCGCTGACTTTGACAGGCCCGCTATAGGCTGTCGGTTCTTCCTAAAACTTCCAACATCCTCATTAACCAGCAGTCAGCCTACACACTTAACACGTGTGTGCGTGTTTGCATGTACACTTGTGTTCTTAAACTGCTGTGATTTTATGTGTGAGAGAGCTAGATAGATAGAAGAAGAGAGAGAGGGAGAGAGCATCGTGTCAGCCTACACACTAAACAAACCCATGAAAATTCATAAGGACATGGCGACGCCTACTCACAAATACTAAAAATACTGGAGTGAGTTCAGCCTAGTCAGAGGAGAGGAAAGGGGAGGAAGAAGAGCGAGAGAGAGTGAGAGAGAGGAGATGAATAGAGAGAAATGAGAGAGAGCAGCAGCAGAGGAGGAGGAGGGAGAAGAAGATGAGATAGGTGTAACATGAACCAGCAGAGAGCATAGCAGAAAGAGAGGAGAAATAATAGTTACATCAAATGCATCCAACTTGGAACATCTATTCTAAGCCTCCAGCGGTCAGCACTCACTGTGTGTGTGTGTGTGTGTGTGTGTGTGTGTGTGTGTGTGTGTGTGTGTGTGTGTGTGTGTGTGTTTCAGTGAAAGTGAAAGTGAAAATGTTTTCAGATTTTCCCTGGATATCTTGTGCTTGAGGAAATATAAAAAAAACTGTTTAAATGTTCTCAACATGTTGACATTCAAGCCTCTGTGTTTGTGTTGCGTAAGTCTGTGTTCCTACTGATTTGATGGTGATTGACAGCATTTTACCATCAAAGTCATCATCCAGCAGGGGAGGAGGGTGGGAGGGATAGGCAGTTTTGATTTTGCCTTCAGTGCTGATATATAGTCAAACAAGACGTTTTGTTCTGGGCGTCGGGACAGAGCGGCTCCTTTCACAGCTTTGATGGTGGACTTTCTGCAGGTTGACAGATGATGTTTGATTGACAGCACAGCTTTACAGGATCAAGTTTATGGCTTGTTAAGCCACTTTTTAGCTTTGTGCTTCTAGCTTTATTGCTCTCTACCCTAACCGTACATTGTAGAAACGCACAATGGACAGTTTTTTATGCACAGAAAAAGAGATTTTGTAAAACAATTTGTTAGCGTTTCTAAACTTTCGGTTCTCTAGAGACTCAAACGGTTTTATGGATAAGTTTACCTTTTTGACGTTTGTACAACTTTCTAACATTTAATTGCAGTTTGATGGTTTTCTGCCCTGTTCTTATATTTCATTTAGTCATGTTTCTTCCTGTCTTTGTGTTTTCCCTCCAGTTGAGTGTCTGCTCCGCCTGTTTGGTTTCACCTGTTCCTTGTTATCCTCCCCTTCACCAGAACATTCAGTTTGTGTTTCCCTTTACTCTGTGCCAGTTTGTCTTCGTACTAAAGTGCCAGACTTTTTCTCTCCTTTTAGTTTTTCCCCTGAACTGTGTGTTCCCGTTTTGTCCAGTCACCAGGCTTTTGTTATTTGTAAGCTACCTGCTACTTGCCACTGTTACATGCCTGCCTTTCAGGTCTCTGCCTGTTAGCCATTTTTCAGTAAATCAGTGAGTTCAACTTGTCTGTTTCTGCATTTGGTCCTTCACCTGCTGACTCCGAACCAGTTTATAACATGAATTGTCCAGGACTTCTCACCCAACGGTGGCCATCTTGGCTAACATGCTAAAGGGAGGAACTAGCAGCAGTTTGCAGCTGCTCCGATGAATATCACAACAAACAAATGTAAGTTATACATCTTTTATTTGACTAAGTACCACTATACTGTTATAGGATATAATCCATGAGTAGGCCTATGCTTTATTGGTAAACGATTAAGCAGTTTGTAGTATTTTGGTATTTGCTATCGTCATTTTCTGTGCGCACAGTAGCCATTTTTTATTTGTGACAACTCTAACTTGTTGACATGTTTGTATGTTGCGAGTTGGTTCTTACTGGCAGAGTATACTTCATTATACTAGCCTAGGAATCCAATTGAGAATATTGGGTTACTAAATATATTTTTGAGTGAATACCATTTTTTGTCATGAATTAGCCATAAAACGTCAATATAACCCAACATGGCAGAAAAGCGCACACCAAACCACTTGTTTTTAACGAAACAGTGTCATTTTTCTGTACTGTACTGCACCTTGATCAAACACCAACCAATCACAATATGAGGTGCGCCTTTAAGAATCATCAATTAACATCATGGAGGCCCTGCTTCCGTACCACAACATCAAACTTTCCTACTTTTGAAATTGACAAAAGCAACGCACACCAAACGCTCCTTCTGTTCTTCTCCCTTCACACAAATATCCATAGGCTTATTATATTTGTAAGTATTTCACACTTTTTTAGTGTGTTATATTGTTGTTGTTCAAGGCCAAAACTTCTATGTTATAGTTCAACACTGCTGAGTAGGCACCGTGTCTCCAGTTGTTCATGTTTATAATGTGTACTATTTTACACATTGAAAGTCAGTTTTCTTATCATGAGTAGTTTTACTTTGCCAGTGCAAACACTTGTATAATACATTGAGCTTAAATCAGAGAAATAACCCATAGTGATGTCAAGAGGTTCATCCCGTCTTGAGTTGTGAGACCTTTTACACAAAGCCTGTGTGATAGCAAGTGTATAGTTTGAAAGACGTTACCAGGCCGAAAGGGTCCATTGAGTCACATTATGGAAATATGTTTGGATCATGACTCTTGTTAAGTACTAAAGTGAGATCATCTCAGGCTCTGTTGCTTTCAATTTCAACCATCCTGTCTCTAATATGTGCCTTGTGAGTGTTAAGTTTATTGAAGTGCTGTACTAAATCACTGGACAAAATCACCCTTTTAATATCCGGGAAAAACGGCTCCTCTCAGGACTCTGGTGGTGGACTTTCGGCTGGCTGACAGATGATGTTTGATTGACATCCTGGCCCCTGTCAATCAGCTCAGTTTCAGCAACAAAGTCAACTTGGTTTCCCTGGTAGAGAGCTATAAATCTGAAATAAGCACAAAGTGGAGAGATGTCATGCATGACTGATAACAGCTCCACACCTCCCCTCTCTCTGACACACTCTCTGTCTTCCTCCTTTTCTTTGTGTCTCTCTCACTATCTCACACACACACAAATAGTTCCACCAGGCTTTGCTTATGCTAATAGCTGTATGCTAATCAGGGTACTTCCAGGCGCAGAAATAGCCACAGAACATTAGAGTAAATGTAGCTTTAATAACCTGGCTAATCACACCATTAATGTTACATCCAGCCTGACGCACACATGCAGAGTGTGCAGCGTTGTTGTTATTCTAATAGAGGGTTTCCACCTGACTGCTGTTTACTGGGATGCTGGGAGGCAGCAACAAGGAGTTGAACAAACTCTGCTCCGTGTGCGAGAGCTTGTAAATGTGAGAGCCACAGCTCTTAGACTTCACGCCGTTTTGTTGGTTTTGTTTTATTTTGTCTCGTCTATAAATGATGAAGCTCCAGGCAGAAGAGAGGAAGAGGCACTCACTCAGCCCTCCCTGGGGGAGAGTGCTCGCCGCTGGGCATTGTCCCCTCAGCATCACCCTCCTCCCCCAAACCACAGCGTCCCATGAAAGACACACGAGGACAGCTGGTGCATGCGTGTGACTGAAATGAACGATCATACGCTTCATTGTACTTTTTTTTTATTGAAAGT
>JASDAP010000036.1:0-49554 GCA_031216635.1 Dissostichus eleginoides | reverse complement strand
GACGTGTTCAGTACTACATGAGTTTTACCTTAACCCATGGATGCACAATAAGAACGGATTATATGATTATATGAATACTTTTGTGACGTTTCGCTCTCTCAAAAGTTGGGCCATTTTGTCTTCATGCGCGAATGAACAACTCTCATAGGAATGAACGAGGCCCCGCCTCCCACGCTGTATCCAGTTTTTATTATACATCCATGGGCGGGACACACCAATCTGAGTAGGGCGACAGGACGCTCATCGACGGCCAGACATCTATCGACATCTATCGACGGCCGAAATCGGCTTGGTGACTTTATGTTGCCAGTTTACTTTAATTAATTATAGTGATTTCTAAACGTTTATATGATAAAATAATTATGTGTTTTAATATCACACATTTATGGAGATGCTGGTGTAGTCAAAATTGTCTCAGGATAGAATCTGATTTGTTTTGGGTGGAATTCTTTTTGGAAAATTATGGATTTTCATTTTTTCTGCATTGCTTTATTTGCAGCTATTGAGTAGTTCATTTCTCGTTAATCAGAATGTTGAATGTTGTATGGGTATTCAATTCACAGATTAGAGAGCAGAGTTTGTGTGTGTCTCTGTAAAAGCTGAACTGCAGATAAATGGTTTAGCTACACTATCCAGCTTTGTTACTGCTCCAACTCTCTTCTTTGTCAGAATAAGCTTTTAAGTACCCCATGTGTATCATTTTAGCCGGGCCTTTTATACAACTACTGCAGTTCAAATGGTCAATTTGCTTACGGGAACTGTTTTTTTTTTATTTCACAATTCAGTTTTATCTTTGCCGTTGTTCTTTTCTGTACTTCATGAGTATTTCTTCTCCTAAATGGTCTGATAGCATGCTTATATTTGATCGTTTGGATTTATTATGCACCTATCCCACAGTACATGGGTTTTTACGAGGCATTATGTTACAGGAGAGATGAAGCCCACTGAAATAGAGGCTTGTTTCTTTATGATGCAACTTTTCTGGGACTGTTTTCCTGACAGCCATATATACCATAATTCATAAAATACTTTAAAAGCACTTTAATATAAAAATAAAACACTTGTTTCTCGGGTGTATGTACAATTTAAGTATATTTTATTGACAGTAAGCCTACAAGTATACACTTGAGGTAATGCTTAACAAAAAGGCATTAAATAAATATATTTATTACATTTTTCAACCAAGGCGGAGTGCAGGGGTTAGAGATTCTCCCTTCAGTTTTGTCTAGCAGCTGGTGAGCAAGACACAGAGTCTTCCTAGGTATTTTGGTTCGGCATTAGGCATTGTTTATTCATGGGCAAACGTCCAGTGTATATTTACTGCCACCAGACAACTTCAATGCTGACCTTAGCCTCTGCTCCAATCAGGTGAGGCCCCTTGTGCAGCTTCTGTTTCTCCCTCGCTCAACCAAGAACTGCTAAACACAAACGCTAAACACTGATCCATTGAGCTACAATGAAACATTTCGGCATTGATGGATTGTTACTACTGAAGGCTTGCTAATCTGGACAGGAACAATTTGTTATCTGTAACTTTGACAGAAAAGACTTTCCCAATTGAAGCTGATGTTTAGTTCCTTGAGCAGATAGTCATAAACTGGCACAGAAATATCATGCTGATGGGTCTAGTCGTATGCCTCAAACCCTCAGAAATGTTTTAATGTGCTCAAACCTAACTTAAGATCATATCAGAATCAGGAATTTAGTTTTTGTGACAGTTGCATCATTTAAGAATAAAATATATACAAACATTTTTAAGGGGTTCAAGTAAAACAGTGCAATGAAAGTCAGTCTAGCCACTGGGACATGGCGTCTTAGGCACAGGATCGTCATCCACAGCCTAGGGACCCTCTAAAGACCGGAAGCCGTCGATTGAAAGGTTGTCGTCATTGACCTACACTCCAGTATTTGGTTTCACTCCTAGCTTACGCCATTAGCTCGTCCATTTTCTTAGCCAGTGATCTTACGCTGGCCAAGATGAGAGGGGGAGACATGGCTTACATCTCCTTTTCTCCCAAAAATGTGTCCTTTTCCAGAGGGGATAGCCGTTGTTCCTGCCGTCATGTCAGCCGGTCCCTGGTGTAAACAAGGCAGCCAAGTGGTTGTATGCAACAGTGGCGACGCCTAACAGCAGTAATTCAACGGGGATACAAGAAACAAAAACTCCACCTCCACGCAGGTTAGGAGAGGGTGTAGCTTAAGAAGTTGCAAGTAGAAAAAAAAAAAGTACTATAAACTAAGAAACCTAAAAGTGGAAAAAGAGTAACAACCTAGCAGAAGGAACTGCAACAGGCGGCATGAATGGTTGACGCATGCACACTAGACATGGACTGACATTAATCAATCTGAGAATTGCCAACGGAAATTGCAACATGATTGTGCAACAACAGATTTTTCTAATTTAAAAAATTTGAGCTAGACCATAACAGACAGGAAGGCAGAAAGGATTGTGTTAACATTTCCTTGAAGGAGACATCAATCATCTTTTGCCTACTTATTGACATCTCTTTCAAGCTCATTCACCCATGGCTATTCTATAATAAGCTGAAGCTCTTTCACTCGATCCACATTTGCTGATACTTTTCAGCACTTTTTCAAAGAAGATTATACAGAAGATTATACAGTATCATGCCTGCTAATGGCGCATCCACTTAACAGATATTACACAAAGATCATTATGAAAATGTGGGTTTAATTAAAATGCATAAGGCTAAAACAAGTTAGATATTGGCGTCTCACATGCAGATTGTTGTTGTGCCTGTTGGTCTATGTGGTGATATTGCCAGTAATGTAGTTGTCAAAGTGAAGTGATGTTACTCTGGCGCTCTACACTCAACCACCAGCAGTGTGCATAGATGAAACAGATTGTTGGTGAATTGCAGTGCGATGGCAGTGAGTTCACAATCTGTGTGGAATGTTTGCAATCAGCCCCACTCCAGAAACAGATGGGCTGCTCACTGGGCACACAGGAGGCCGGGACACCCAGGATCCATGAAACAAATAGGGAGGCACCAGTACAGCAGGATTAGAAAAACTGCGATGCAACTCTTTCACCAGACTTTGGATGTGTGTGTGCTTGCGTGTGCGTGTGTTTCTTTACTTCTTTCCACCTGGCTCAAGTCAAGGTATTACGTTTGCATTTTTATTTTACAGTAAAAGAAGAAAAATGTTTGCATTCATGTTTCTTAGACCCTTAAAAATGGGCCGTGTCTGTCTATAAATCCAATTTTAAATGTAGTCAATGAGTTGGGGAAACTTATTTTGATTGCATTTTGCATCATAATATATAAAGATATGTCAAAAGCTTTAACCTTTAATCCAATCCAGACAGTTTCCTTTGCTTGTATTGTCTCTCTCTACTACATAACTGAATGCAGATCCTTCAAGTGGTGCGGCGCTCTCATCAAATGCGTAATTTGTTTAGTGTTGACATTTACATCAAGAGCCGTTGACAGCATTGACTCTCTAAACATGTTTTAAAAAACAATGTACTGCAGCAACACTATAATGTTAATGACTGCGGAATATTGATAGCTGTTAAAAACAAAACCCCATTGCTCTGTTATATAACTCTATTCAATGATGTGAAGCAGACAATCAATCATGAGAACGCTTTTTCAGCATTTGGACAGCTTGACAGTTTGCGTCTGTTTCTTCCCCGGATATTAAAAATGACAGTGTTTCGAGAGCATCACATGCCTTTCAGCTGCGATGTTACCTTCCTGCTCACGCTCAATCTATTATTACTCATCAAACATAATGAACAGGACTAATTATTTGAAGCCTGAAGTGGAATTTATTGAGAGGTTAGCTCTAATAGTCATAATGGAGATGTTAACCGAGATAGCTTGAAATGAAAGATAATCCTCCCCCTAAGACAAAAGATTTTGTGCTGGAGTCATGAGGTGCATATTACATTTTAAAGGAAATGTTCTAATATTAATTGATTGTTGGTTGTTGAAATGGCACCAAATGGTCCATCAGAACAAGCCTCAGAATATGTCATGACATCCTAAAGACATCTTATGTTTCATGAGTTGTAAGGCTGGGAACAGAAATAACAGGTTTTTAGGGAATTGCCATAAGCATTGTAGGAAAGATATGCAATTGCTGAGTGATATAAACATCACCAAAGGGGTTTTAGGCCACATGTGACCTAAGGGGTAGCCTATAAAATAATTAAGCACAACTGTAACACACCACCAATGCTCCCATAGGTTTGGTTCTCCAAAAGTCTAACAAAACTCATATAAAAACATTTTCTTTTAGATTTAACTTAAATTTGGTTCCGTTAATCATTAATAATAAACAGCAACCACTCTGTGCTGGTGAGAAGTCATGGATGAAAAATATAGAGATGTGCATTAGAAGAAAAAAAGGCAAGAGCTTTTCAAATAGAAATACATTGTCTTTCTGTATTTTCTCTCAACTGAAGTACTTTTTAGTCTTTCAGGTCTTACTGTAAGTGCGATGCCTAAAAATGCTACATTTGCATACAAATGACATAATAAAGGTTAGAAAGTGTGTTCAAGTTGAACGATAATGTTGTTTGTATTTGCATTCTACTTACTGTGAATGTGCTGTTTCCATATGGCGAGAAAACAATTACTCTGGTCTAACATCCAGAGAGTTTAGATGAAGTGGCGTTTAACAGACATTAAGTGTGAAACATTCCCTGGCTTCGCAACAAAAAATAAAGTTGAATATGCTTTCAAATAGCACTAATCATTCCCTGAGGTCAATGAAAGTGCTTCTGAATATGCATTACAGGGGAAAGGGCTTCCTGCCACCGGGCGTCCAGCTTGTTTGACTGATTGGCATTTGTTATGATTAAAGTCAAACTCCAAGGAAGAGTGCATTAATCCAATCGTCAAAACTTGGAAACCATTTGTGTTATGTAATCAGAAACGTAGAAAGAGCTTTTAATTAACTCCTGCGATGGAACCAGATGGAAACAGTGGTGAACACATTTATATTCAACTGCCTGTTCTTAGAAATAAAAAGGTAACATTCCCATTGATGATGTAATGGATTTTTCTTAGTGCAAATGTAGTGATTTAAATGCATCACAACAAAGTATGGGATTTAAGATTGGGATAAAACCACACGTCGCTAGTGTTTGAAACTTACTTTCTGAAATGTAAATCAATTCCTTGTCTATGACATTTTGATAGTGTTTCCACTGCCAAGTGTTGTACAAAATTGAATCCAAATAGTTTTCTTCACATTATCTACATGTATGTTTACATTTATAGTTGTATTGTACTGCTTTGTATTCATATCTATATTGCCATTTGTGCCTCAGTCAGTGTTAAAGACAATGATGCAAACAATCAAGTGTTTTTCTCCATTCAATGAGTGAGTGTTGCTGTGTTGCTTTGTAATGTTACATTTGCTTTTTGAAATATTAACTTTTTTCAAAGACTTGCGAGACATTTCTACAATTTGTCTTTTATATTGTTTATCATAAAGCAATACCCGATATTGCGTCCACTTAGCTTCTTTAATATTTGATGTAGCTTTGCTCATATAACAGTGGGCATATTACAGTGGGCTATGATTCAATGACATAAAGAAATAAAATGTCTTGTGCCTTTATGTGGCCAGTGTTAATGACAATGGCAATAATACAATTTAACAATGTACACTCAGTTTATGGTTTGATCGTACTCTAGTTTGCTGAACTGCTATATGATACGGGATGCATTATATATGATCATAAATAAATAAACAAAACAAGTGTTTGTGCTTAACACTTGTATTAACATGTTGATCAGAGATCCCCTTTTGCCATTCCAGTTGGCTCTCTATAAACTGATATTTAAATAAAACTATAAATGTATTAATGCATTCAGTAGCGCTTACACTCTTTCAGTACCAAGCACTATTCATATACATTCATCACCCAGCCAGTGCTCAGTAACTCTGTATTGTTTTGTCCATCTTCTCTTTTAGGTCGTAGTAAAAAGAAAGAACATTGTCTGGATAAGGACTTGTACCCGCTCGAGGACAGCGAGACGTGTCCCTGTGATGAGTTTTTGTCGCAGCCTTTTGGTAACTGGTCCGCATGCATCCTCCCTGACCCCTCGGCCCCGGGCTCCCTGCAGGGCTGGATGAGCCAGAGAGAGGTGAAGGAGTGCGGCCACGGGCTGCGCTACAGGGCTGTGGCCTGCATCAACCAGCAGGGACACCTGGTTAACCCCTCACTCTGCACAGACTCAGGTAGGAAGCACAGGAGTATGCTGCAGTTACTTGGTATTTTACTATTTTTGAACTATAATTGGGCCTCACATTGTGTTCTGGATAAGGATTTCTTGTTGGGTGGGTCTGGTTATTTAATTTTGATCTAACAAGTCAGCGGTGATTCACAGCCCTATTTTTTTAATTTTAAATAAATGGTCAGAATAATCAAAAATTGTGATATTGTTAAAGCCCATTTATGAGATAATACCATTTTAATTATATGACATTGAAATGCAAACTTGTGGATAGGTTTTAATTGAAATGTTTAGTCTATGTTTTGTTTAGTTTTCACCTTTGTCCTCTTTTTTTCTAAGTTGTCCAGAAACTACAGCTGCTTGTTTACTTTAATAATCGATGGATCATTTGACAAAAAATATTGTCAATTATTTAGATTCATTGTTAAGGTAATCTTCGATGTAATATTGGCAGGAAATGCTCTTTTCAGTCCCTTAAATATTGACATTTCTGATTTATTATCATATTGAACTGCATATATTTGTATTACAATGAAAAACAAGACATTTACAGACATCACCTTCAAATATGGAGTAAACCATTAATCAACCACCAGAGACATAATAGGCAGATAAATTGATGATGAAATTGTTAGTTGCTGCCCTACAGGAGACAAACAAAACACATTATTTATACAGTACAGTGTGCAAACCCTTAAGCAGTCTCACTATGCTGTGTTGGCACACAGTATACGTGAAACAATCATTAGTCAGATAATTATCTCCTGGTGTCAGAGAGAGCAAGTCCAAGGTCTGGCGGGGTGCAAGCCAGTGGCATGTCTGTCTGACATTATTATGTGATCCTCACTGCAGCAGCCGCTAAGCAAGTCTGAATCAGGCTTCCCCTTCCAATGTTCAATTTCAGGCTACATGGTGGAAGTTTGCCACATCCCTTGCCCCCTGGACTGTAAGCTCAGCGATTGGTCAGCCTGGTCCTCCTGCAGTGCTTCCTGTGGCAGCGGGCTGAAGATCAGGTCCAAATGGCTCAGGGAGAAAGCTTTCAACGGGGGACGCCCATGCCCCAAGCTGGATCTGAAAAATCAGGTAAGGTGTGCACCGGTGCTTATACAGTATATCCACAGTACAGTACAAATTCTGGAAGGTCACTGCTATTGTGACAGCACACAGATGTCTATGTTATGAGTCTGTCTTAAAATGGAAATTAGCTCATAATGGAATTTCTTAAGAGCCATTTTGACCCATTGTTAGACTGTCCAACACTTGGTATTGTACAGTTTATGGACCTTTTATATTGAGACACAGCGGAAATGACCAAACAAGGTTGAGCTCATCATCCATCTACATTGTTCTTCTTCCCGGATTTGATTGTTTCCGGTGGCTCATATAATTGAATGCAGATGAGGTCTCAGTCCACCACCATAATACATGTAATGGGCAGAGAGTCCATGCTAAATTTGGAAAAATATGCTACTGTGCTACTTCACATACAGCATTCTCTTACTGGAAACATTAGTACGGTGCATGCTGTAGTTCATTAAAATTATTCACACATCTCCAGTGCGCTCCAGCCCTTTTTCAGTCGCATGAATACACAGTGGCACTGTTGCATTCTGCTCACATTTCAATGATAAGGTTTACCACCCATCTGCCAGTGGGCCTCCTGGGTGACCTGTTCATTTTCTGGTGTCTTCAGTCAGACCAAATCAGTTGCCTTGCAAGACATGCCCTTTCCTTGACATTAAAACATGGCGGTGTCAAGTAACAAAAGAAGTGGGGGTTTGTGGGCAGAGAGGGAGAAGTGGACAGATGGGAGCGTTTGATATTCCGTAGTCAGATTTTATCCGTAGCGCTGAATATTTTTTGACAGCACTACTCTCTCATGGGTCACGGTTTAAAGAGGGGACGTGTTTTATGAATGCTGCCTGTATGCGTGAATGGGCTTGAAAGGACACTTTGTTGTAGAGGTCAGTGTGGAGATGAGCATGGCTGTGTGAAAATATTCCAGTGTGTTCAAGTGGAGATTTGTGTACAGATGGTTAAGTGCCCACTAACAAGGTCTATATGGCCCTCATAGTCATGCGCTGTAATAACCCTCGCCAATGAAATTGGAGCTCGCTATTGCCCATGACCTCTTTTATCCTGAGGGTGGACGGGGCCCCATTGTTGACTCAATCAAATTGGCCGTTTATGGAAAATTACACCTGTCCAAAGTGTGGGTGGAAAGATAGTGTAACCTCTACTCTTGTTCAATAAGCATGTTGTTTTATACAGGAAACTCAACTTCTTGACAGGGTTTTTAAAAAACTGGTGCACTTCACAGCTCTATTCGCAACTGCTGCCAAGCACTTCATTTAGTCTCTGTTAGGGTGCAGCATGAGAGATATTATTCTCATTCCTAATGGATATCCACCTCGTTCTGTTATCGCCTGCTGTGAGCTCCTCTTTAGCCAAAGTGTGGCCTCGCTCCCACCAGCAGATGTTTCCCCTCGAGCCCCGGCCAGAAGTGACCGGCTTGACAGAGATGGAATTTACAGTGCGCCGCGACTCATCCTCTCATCACATGGCTGAGTGAGCAAGTAAGATAGGGGAGAGATAGAGAGGGAGACAGCGAGTAAGAGAAAGTGCAACCATGAAAATAACAAGCAAAAATGGCCACAATGCCGAACAGAGTGTGTAGGAGTGAAGTAAAGTAAGTGCTGTTAATGTGGTAGGCCTTAAGATTGTATGCAAAAAAACAAAAAACTAGATGAATAATTCATGTGTCACTCACCAACAATCATTTTGGATCTCTTAGTTCCCTCATATTTGAGTGTTCACATGGAATAGAATAAATGAAGAACTATATTCCACTTGATTTTTACTCATTCTACTTTAGGCGTGTTTTCAATAAACCCTAAAACCCCAGTACAGCAATTGTCTAATCACAGCTTGGCAACTGTAATCGGCACAGCAGGCCTGTCAACTTTGATTTCTCTAAGTTGTTGAAGCGGTGTGCATTGGGCTGTAATAAGACCTGTTCCGCTCTTTATTAGATTAGGTTACGTTCACCCTCCACACCCCGATACACGCCTTTTGTCTTATAACATTAAAAGTGAAATGTGCTGTTTACACACGCAGAACATAGCGTCATAACTTCTGTCTCAGTTGGACAATTATGTGAGCTAAGTAGGCCTGCATTAATTTGTACTCTTTTATCATTGTACATTTTACATTAAAAGGGAAGCTTTTCAGAAGTAGAAAAGTGAATTAACGATGTCAATTGGGTATATAAATGATCCATTAAAACCAGTTTTTAGAAGTGGACAAAGAATGGGCGCAGAAAAAGTATTCTGACGGTACAAGTAAATTGATTAATGACAGATTGAATGTGGAATGTCAAATCTCTATTTTAATTAAGTCACACTGATCTATTTCCAATCTAATCCAATCTATTTCAAAATCTAATATCCAAATATTTGTATTAGAATAAATTGTCTGTTAAACTCCCTGGTGTGCAAGAAAGTTGTTGACTCCATTAGAATCTATTTTAATAAAATAAAAATAAAAACATTTCACAGCTTTTTTTTGTATTCATTTAAAACTACCAGCAAACATCCAAATGCTGATGAAGGGATCTTCGCAGTTTGATTGGAAAATACAGCTATTTGTAGCCCATATTTTAATAAAGATGCCCTGAGAGACTGCTTCAGAGAGATGTCAATGCAGAGCACAAAAATGGGATCTATAATTACAGGAGATTTTAATTTCATCAAAACTCCCACATGAGTTTACCGCCAAATGCTGGGATATCAAGTTGTATATTTCCATATACAGTAATGCAACAGAACTGTCTGCCAGCCACTGTGCCAGGCAGATAGTTATTTTTAATTTTAATAACGCCTGGGACCTCCGCTCTCTTCACAATGGCCCTATTCTATGGAGAAACATCCTTCCTGTCCACCTCAGAGGACCCTCTAGCATATGGTGTGTGTGGTTGGAGGTGTGTGTGTGTGTGAGAGCGGTCTGTTTTTGGGTGATGAACTGGAATGGGACACAGGGGGAAAGCATTTCACCATTCCTCTTTTTCACTTTTTCAATTAACTCATTATTTTTTGGGGGACAAAATGCTCCATACAGTTAAATATCTTATATATATAATATTCCTGTCATTAAAATTGCATTGCAATTGCATTGTTGATTGTTGGACTTTTGGTGCAACAATGGACATTCAGGGTTGTGTTGAAGCCATTCACCAGTAACCGTTTATATCACTGTCTGCAGCTAGAATGCAGCTGGACATCGTCCATTTGTGCTCTAATGTTTGAATCTGCTTTGTGAAAAAGTGAAGGTCACAGTGGTAATGAAACAAGGCTGGTTGAATAGGATGTTTTGCCTTGATGCTTTCTGTTTCACAGATTTCTTTTTTCTTTTTTATGAATGCCACATGGTGTATATACACAGAACGAGCTTTGATTGGAGAATAAAGACTATTTTAATAAGCGCTGTAGCCCTCTGTGCCTTAAAGGAAGGGTAGGTAAGAATGGAGAAACCAGCTGCGACCAGTGCGCTAGAATTTGAAAGTACACAACCGGAAAAAATCTGCCTCTTCCTTCAGACTTCCTTACAGAGCCCCTCCTCCAACACACACGAACGCGCACATGACCAATGAGGGCACGAGATAAGTTTGTGCACGAGATGGAAGGCTGACAGGCAGGTAGGCCATCCAGTTATTTTAGCCGGGCCGGCTAAAATGATTGGTCGTGGCTGGTTGTTTATGTATTTATTGTCAAAACATTTAATGTATTCATTGCTATCGGGATGTTAAGAGCATTCCATGGAATATAACAAAAAGTGTTTCTGAAGTGAATTACCTACCCTACCTTGAATGCGACCTCTCAGCTGTAAATGTATTTCTGATAAATTCCTTTTTCATACTTGCTATTTACAACACTTAGCTAGATTGAGCTCAGAGAAAAATAATTATCAGATAATTTACAGTACTTAATAATTACGCCACTTTCATGTGCAAACCCTTTGTATGGTGAACGTGGGTTCAAGTTATGTGTGAAAACACAAGGTAAATGTAAAATATATTGAATAGAGGTGTTGTGTTTTGGCAGTAATGAATTGCCTCTTTAGCAAACATTGTAATATTAAAATCATAACTAATACAAAAAAGAATCAGCTGCTTAATGGCAAGCCTGTAAACTTTAGACATACGATTCCAAAGATGCGCACACCTGACAGTATGCTGAACATGCAACGCATTCCTCTGTCTTGCTCTCAACACTTTTCACCACCTAGCTGCTAATGCCTTTATATAACCTTTAATCAGCGAGCCTGCTTACCAACATCCTGATCATGCCACTTCTGAACAGATTCATGAAGGACATAATCATGTGTGCGCTCCACAATCACTGCTGAAGAGCGCATTTTGCGACTTCGAGCCATGACCAATTTAACATGAATGGATGCCCACGAAATGCGCACAACGAGAGACGAGTATAAGTCATTGTTTTTCTTTGTGAGTGTCTATTTGACAAATGCTTTTATTTACCGTATATATTAACATAATCAATTTAAAGTTCCAGAGCTTGCTGCTAGTTCACCAAACTAACCATGTAGTGCTTTTGAGGAGCTTACATGTACTTATTGGATGTCTAGGCTCAGTCAGCTGCAAATGTCAGTAAGCTATGCATATGCAGCTGGCTGTTTTTATCAAGATACTTTGAGATTTAAAGAGCACCTAGAAACAGTCAGATACAGTTCATTCAAGGCATTCATTTGTTGAGGGGTAGATATTCCTTCCACAAAGCTCTCCTTTTAGGCCATGTCATTGCATCTAAAATGCTCAAAGACCTCATTGCGTCTTTGAGCATTAGGAAAAGCCCTATAAAAATCCAAATTATTATTATTGCTCCTAGTGGTATGGCCGCCAAGCTAAGCTCTCATGGTCCTGTTATCTACCTTAGCCCAGTCCTTTGGTTGTTTCTCTTTAAGAAATATATTGAGATGACTATTAGTTACAATAGCGGTACGTTTTCAATAATAACATTGTTAGTTTTGAGGCTTTCATGTTTGTTGGCATTGTGTTGCTGAGCATCCTTTATACCTGCCTTGGTATACTGAGGTTACTTATAGAGTGTAACATGTAAATTGGCTTGTTTTAAGGGGGAACAGAACAACATTTTAGGTAATCTAATTCAGGTTTTCTCCACACACTTTCTATCAGCACCAGAGAATGATATAATTCACTTGTTAAGTGTTTGACTGCTTGCCCTGTTGTTCCTAATGTCATATTTTAGACCTAACTAGATAAACTCTTATATATAGTATGTTGTCTGCTCCAACTCCAAACCTTGAGTTTGTAATAATCCCATATCGAAATCCCAGTATATTTCACAGATTACATGTTTTTCCCATCCACATATTTATGAACCAAGACGTATAAAGTGCAAAGACTGCTGCTGCAGAATGTATCGTGCCATGTTACTTCCAATTTTAGGCAACACCAACTCTGTAATTATGTTAACCTTAGCATAATCTTATTGGTCACGTAACTTCAACACTTCCTAGTTATCTGGACCTGCCTCCAGTGCAATATTAAAGGCAAGTAGCAGTGCCAAACACACAAGGTTAAAAATACAGAAAAGCATTGGCACAACCAGGAAGTTTTTAGTGTCCTGCGTCTACTCAAGAACCATTTTATATGTTGACTAGATGAGCATAGACTCTCATGAGGCTGGTCAACGGATGAAGAAAGTTGGTTCTGTCCTGGGATGCTCTGTTTGCTTTCCCAAGAGTATGTGGGATTGAAAGAGTGATGATCGAGCTATCTTTTAAGTTCAACACCTGCTACCCACTGCATAGAACCTAAGTGCTTCTGGCAGCTCCTCCGGTGATGCTCCATATAGATTACATGAAAGAGACACCTATACCTGCTGTTTGAAGTCTCTACAGCCACTGCTACCCGCATAAACCACAATAACACTGATCACCTGATTATCAGACATGCATAAAATCCAGGTGTTTTTAACTGCATTTGACTTTTGCTCCCAGTTTGCCTTTAGACATCTGGTAATGTACTCTGCCTCACTAAACACTATCAGTGTCTGCTATTATAGGCCTACACAGGACATCTGCTATTCAACAATAACAACACAATAGGCTCTGCTTGATTCCAAATACAAGTGCATCTCTGTTGAGTCACTTACCAATTACATGTTTACTAATTGTAACTATTTCACTCCACTCTGCTGTGTTTTACTGTAGGCAATCTTGTTCTTTAGGTCATGACCCACCCTTTATGACCATTGGTGAAAGTAGAAATGAGGATGGACCTACATTTACCTTTTTATTGTATTACTTTGTGCCACGAGAGAGAAGTTGGCTTCTTTCTCACGGATATAAGGGGGTAAACTTTCTATATACAGTCTATGTGGGTACCAGGAGAGCCTTGAATGCATTGCTTGGGAACTATTACCATCTTTCATTTCATAAGACTCAACAGCCCATGGCATTTCTATATAATGGATGTATCCCAAATATCAGAAAGAGATAAAAGAGAAACATGTTCTTGTTTTTACCTGAGTCGCCCAGGTGCTAAAATTGTCTCTCTCCTTCATTATGAAGAAATACATTTGGAGCCAACTGCTGATAGAGCTACCTAAGGCCAATGAGGTGTAATTAATGTAGAGCAGTACTTGGGCATGTGTTTTTCTCCCCCTGTAGGCCCAGTTCAAAAAGTGAGGTGTCTCCTTGCATTACAAACCATGCACATTATTAAGGCAGCTTAAAGCACTGTCACCAAGAAAAGGCTACATTTATGATCCTCTCGATCTTAGCGTAAAGCCTCCAGACACCCAGATGGTCCACAGCATTTATTTCCGATACAAAGGTTAATCAAAGCTTATATCTGCTAATTAGAAAACGGTGAATAATAAATACATGCTCATCATTCGATAACTTGAATGATTTTTTTAAAGACACAATTGTTGCCCATTTGCAGTGAGTTCTGTAATCAATAAAACATGAATAGAATCACCAACCTTTAGCTTTTTATTCACAATAATTCAGAAAGAGTAAACTAATTAGAATGTAAGGTTTTTCTAGTAGTGTTTACACCATACATGTTCTTTTTATATTTAAGTATTTACCAAATGGCTGCTTAAGAACCTAGGACATCACTTATTGCATTTTTGACTGCTGTTTTAAAGCCTTGAGTTCTGCAGAGTTGTTTGGAATCAGAAGTGAGCATTTTTGGACAAGAGGGTTGATTTGACCGACAGTGAGACCTGGTGAACCAGCTTAGCTAGGTAGCTTGGTTATCATGGTGCCACACTTAACTTTAACTGGTATCAATTGTGATACTGAAGCTAACGAATTACTGGTACTTATTGGAAAGAATGCTGTGGTAGTTATAATGCTAACAATTTATCAATCACAAGGTAGCCATACCCTAACCGAACTCTGCCTTATTGTCTTATTTACTCTAAATGGGAACATAATTTACAAAATGATCATCATGATGTATTTAAAAACATTTTAAACTAGTGATTAAGACCATGAGCCTAATAAATCAAGTTAAAGGGTCATTTTCTCATAGACTTCTATACAATCAGACTTCTTTTTGCAACCAGTTGAGTCATACCTTTCTGGACATTAAAAATAATCCAGGTTAAAGCCACGTTCACATCAGTTTCACTTTCAGACCCAGAAGTTACTCTTTGTTGAAACGATTAAAATAACGAAGAAATCCCTAAAATACTAGTCTAGAAAGCTAGAGACAGAATAACAGTATACAGGTTTAAACAGTCAGACCCATGGGGCTGGCAGGTGTTGTTGTGACTGAACTGTATTCTGGATTTACCATTGTTTAAGAAAGATTTAATTGGCTATTACGTGATATTAGAGCTCATTCCCAAGCGTTTGTGTAAATATGTGATAAAGATCTTTCACCATTCAAAGTAAATGCAGAATGAAGTGCCAGTTAAACGTCTCTGCTAACGCACTCCTGTCTGGTTCAGCTGTGTCCTGGTAATATAATACAAAGTAAAGGAGAAAATGAAATTATTTCAGAGATGTATGGAAATAGCGCTTCATGGTCAATTTCCCTGCAATAGAGTCAACACAGCTGCCCAGGAAGGATGACAGGCATACATCTTGTAAGGCCTCGTAAGGTTCATTGACATTCTTGATGGTAAGTGACCTAGCTGGAAGACTGTAAGAGAGGGAGAGAGTATGACATGTAAACCAACTTAGTCGCTAAAATTAATTTTGGAGCAGTGACGGTCGTGTTTCTCGAGGCTATGGGTGAGTGCTAATGTGATTCTGAAAACATGGAAAATTAAAGCTGATATAACATTGCAGGTTCACTGTGAGTGTTGTACAATTGTGGCACTGGGTGTTGCTAACATTTTAATACAAGCCTACAGTACAACAATATTATGCTGTAGATAGATACCAAACATGGCCAGTGTTATTATGTACGGAGCCCTGGAGGGTTCATAGAGAGAAAAATAAATAAAACGAGGTCACGCTTTATTAACTCGTGCGCACGCTTTAATAACTCGTGCGCACGCTTTAATAACTCGTGCGCACGAGATAGTTAGGTATATAATGTTGCCTACAGCACAACAGACCAGCCTTTCTCCCCGAAGCATGAAGAGTTCACCTGCTTGATCGGTAAGTTAAGTTGATTATTAGCTTGCTATTAAACATGAATTGCTAGCTTAACTGTGTATTTGGCCATCTACCTGTTAGTTGTGCTGGCTATTTATTAAGCAGCCGACCGACATAGCCAACTTGCTAAGTTTAACAAGCTAATACCGGTAGCACTAGCAGCTAGGATAAATGGTGTCAACACTAGTTTTTCAACCAACTGTTCGTGGATGTAGTGATAAAAACACTTTTGATTGTGCATCAAGTGTAATGTTCTTATTTGTTATAAATAAGACACCGTCTTGAATCTTTAGACTAGCTTCACTAGCCACTTTATTAGCCAACAAGCAGTACCAAGTCACATCTTGTTCTACTCACTTCTATATGTCAATATATGTTATACTGCCACCTAGTGGTAACATATATGCATTGTAACTATGCATAAACATCTATCATTACAAGTGTTTTCAATGGATTTACAATGTCACCATAACATACTTTACAAATCCACAGTTCTTTGCAATCGTAAACGTTGTGAATGTTTGCAATTTATACTTTGTTTAATCCTCTTTCCAGAGCAGACAGTTGAAACAATGGATGCTGAGCTGAGGGGTTTGTTAATTAAGCGGAACATTTCTGAGGAATTTAACCAAAAGCTGGAAAATGAAACGGTAAGCCACCTTACATATGTACGAATGTAAAGTGTGAATTGCGTATGACCTTTCCATGAGGTGAAGAACAAGTCAAAGAACTGACAATCAATATTTTTGTTGAATCCAGAAAGCACACATTTTGGCCACAGTGAGGGTTAGTGTTGCTTACAAAAATCCAAATGGATTTTCTTTTTTAATGAAATTATTTTAGCAGGGATTGAATAACAGATTGTTGGAAATTTGGCAATACAAATAAAATTGGTAAGATGTTGAACATTTTAGGAGAGTATTCCCAATTGAAAGTGAATTTGAACTAATGTGGCTCAATGGTTTTAAGAGTCAAGTCATTCATAATTCTATTATTTATTTCGGCACATTAATATGTAATTATAATCATGCTCCCAACGATTGTTTTTGTTTTTTTCTCCAGATTGATGCATCAGTAATACCTGTAATGACGGATGCTGACCTGGCAAAGTACATCCCTAAAGCTGGAGATAGAATAGCTACTGTTGCCTTCTGCCGGCATAACAATTCATCGCTTGACACAAAGAGCAGGAAAGACACAATGCTCACAAGGCTGCGACAGAGATTGGTCTCTGGTGAGGCACCAGTACCTGCAAAAAGAAAGCCATGGGCAGGAAATACAAGTGCTAAAAAGCAAGAGAGACGGGTTGAACTTGGATGGATGGATTTCGATGGAAAGCAGAAACGGTACAAACAAGTGAAGGCAATCAATGGTGGAGGAACCAGACACCTGATCATCAGCAAGGACAAAACATTAGTGGAAATCAAAGAAATGGCTGAAAACTTGTTTTTCCCAGATGGTTTTTCAAAAGGAAAGAGAAAGCTCTCATATTATTCAACTGAAATTGAATCTTCTCAGGTACAGGTCAGCAGTTCTAGCACTGTGGATAACTTGTATGAAGAAAGCAGAGTAAAAATCCTTAGATTGTACCTTCGTACCAAAATAAGGAAAGTGGAGCTGTCCTCAGATGAAGAGGAGGCAGAGATGCAGTTAACCTCAACCCCAGTTGTAGATCTTACTGGAAGTGAGCCACATTATTCAACTGATGTACAGGGGATCGATGACATGGTTCATCAAGAGATCGATCCTGAGATTATTATTGGGGCTATGGCAAATGATGGTGTGCAGTTAGATGACACACTACCGTAGAATGACCAGCCACCACATGGATTGGGCGACCCGCAACCTGCTCCGTGGAATGACCAGCCACCACATGGATTGGGCGACCCGCAACCTGCTCCGTGGAATGACCAGCCACCACATGGATTGGGCGACCCGCAACCTGCTCCGTGGAATGACCAGCCACCACATGGATTTGGCGAACCGCAACCTGCTCTTGTTACAGAGCCATGGAATGACCAGACAATGGATGAACCTGCTCCTGTTACACTGATTATCAGGAGGGGGCATTGTCTCACTGACCTTATCAAAGCCTTCACAAACCCAGACATTTTAAACACTGAGGTGTTTATAAAGATGCGTCTACCCAATGGTAAACTTGACGAAGGAGAGGGAAGTGGCGTGACCCGGGACTGCTTAACTGAATTTTGGACAGTATTTTATGAAAGATGCACCTTGGGAGGGAATGTAAAAGTTCCCTTTATTAGGCATGATTATCAGTCTGAAGAGTGGCAGGCAATTGCCAGAATCTTAGTAGTAGGGTGGAGGATTGCTCGCTATTTCCCAGTGAAACTGGCAGTACCATTCCTTGAAGAGGCACTGTACGCCACATCCACCAGTAGCTTAAAGGACACCTTTTTGCAGTACGTGTCTGAACAGGAGAGAGAAGTCCTTGTTAAGGCTTTGGAAGACTTCAACTCTGTTGACACTGATGCACTGTTTGATGCCCTTGAAGCACATGAGTGCCAGCAGGTTCCTACCAAGGACAATCTGATCCCACTGCTTTCACAGATGGGACACAAGGCTCTCATACAGGCACCAATGTATGTAATCAAGTGTTGGCGTCCCATCGTGGTGCACTTAGCAAGTGTGTTGCCACAAGATGCCCTGAATGATGTTATACAGCAGAAAACACCAACTGGAAAAGCAGTGAAGGAGCTCCTTCAGTTCCCAGATGAGATGACTCCACCCCAGACTGCAGAGATACCTGCCCGCTACCTGAAGAGATATGTAGGTGAAGTTGATCTGAGCACCCTTCAGCTTTTCCTCCGCTTCTGCACTGGTTCCAATTTAATGGAACAAACTATTAAGATACAATTCATCGAAACCTCAAACTTCGAGCGAAGACCACAATCTCACACATGTGGCTGCCTTTTAAAACTACCTGTAGGGTACCACAATTATCCAGACCTCCAGTGATTTTAATAGTGTACTTACAAGCTCTGTGTGGGTGATGGATATCATCTAGACAAGAAGGAGATAGCGTCTATAGGTTGCACCCACAATTTCTACTGCAGTTATGGTTTTGAAAGGAACATTTAAAGACAGGAGATAATTTTCAAGGTGCAAAAGGCTTTCTTTCAGCATTTAACATTTTCTTAGCTAGGCGCTACGTTTATATATGCACTTTGAAACTTTAATTGATAGAGAAAAGTGAAGGGCTGTGGGTGTGACTGTTTACATAAATGTGGGACGTTTTCACTATAGACTCAAGCGATTTGGTATTGAAATGCTGTTTAAAGTACTGAAGGCAGTATTTTCTTAGGAATTGGTATTACAAATGTCTTATATTGATACTTGAAACTGCATGGATAATGTGGTAGTGGGTGGGTTGGGGGTGGGTGGGGGCGGTTGGCGTGGTTTGTGTGATGGTCCTTTAGCAGAAATGAACTGCAACTCTTGATTATCTGGTGCAGTTGCCTACTGAAAGAATGTAATAGTTTCCAGTTTGTGCTGATAGAATACCTCACAATCTCACACAACATTCCACATTTGATAATAGAGAACCAGTGACGCGTCATAAAACCAGGAAGTAAACTTCTTCCGGTTCCTTCGACAAAAATGCAATGCAATTTCTCCATAGGATTTTGGAAAATAGCTCGAAATAAGGTCTGTGGTTGAGGTTGACACACATTGAAGAGACGGATCACGTTTTGTTTAGTTGGATAATCTCCACATGTCTACCCATCTCTTATAATTTTCGATTCATAAATGTATCGATCATAAATGTATCGATTCGAAAATTATAAAAGTAGGGTAGACATGTGGAGATTATCCGGCTGAACAAAACGTGATCCGTCTCTTAAATGTGTTTCAACCACAGACCTTATTTTGAGCTATTTTCCAAAATCCTATGGAGAAATTGCATTGCATTTTTGTCGAAGGAACCCATGCGCAGCTTACTTCCGGATTTTATGATGCGTCACTGCGGTTCTCTATACATCTTTACTCATAGTCACAGTAGAAGTTATGTTATGATATCAAAGAAGATACATGTTCTGATACACAGGAGCCAATGATTGTGTTCAATAGGCACACAACAGCTACTAGATAGCTCTATGCAAAAGCATAAGCTGAGCTAAGTAAATATGCATTTATGGTTAATTGTTAGGGATTTGCATATTATGTTTTGCCTTCATTTGAAAATCCTTGCACTGCATGACATGATTGTTGTTCAAATCTGTACTATCAACATGTTGATTTGGAATAGAGTGATTCCAAAGGGCAGAATAACTATTGAAGGATGTTTTGTTTTTATAGAATATTTTACTCCAATGTGTTAATTGTTGTTCCTGTTCCTGTTGTACACAGGTCCTATTTTAAGAGTCTATTCATTTGACTAATCTGGTCTTTCTGTTTAGCATGAATGTATTTTGACCAGGGTAAACATTTAGTTTATGGGGGAAAGTTTAAAACCTCAACGTTTACTCAAGTTCTTATGTCAGTGCCTGTTTATTGGTGACATTCAAGTTTGCCTAAGTAGGGCTTAATGTTAAAATAAGATAAAAAAGCACTCCCTTTTGTATTTGTGTTGGTTTTCTTATTTTTATTTGTCAATCATGTAACATTGTTACATTGTTATCAAATACTACTTCACTGCAAGGTCAGTAATGATCCATTTCTTTGTTTGTTTGTTCCACACAATAAAAGACGATTATTATGTGAAGCACATGGAATAAAGATTTATCATTAAAGTAAGATACATTTTCTGTTCACTGTATATGACTTTACATGAGATATCAAAGGTGAATTAATGTTTACAATACATGTCACAATTGCTAGATACATTTACCATATATACATACATATAAATGTGTATATCCTAAACTATCCAAAAGTATATAAAGGAGTTAAAATTAGCACAGCCTTAAACAGCAGTAAAATGCAACATTAATTCAGCAGTAATATTAATCCAGAAACATCATATATAATAATAAAACACTGACAGGGAACATTTTACTGCACGGTGACTACTTTTACTATTCATACTGTTATTTACATTTAGCTGATCATACTTAAATACTTTTAAATATGTAAGGTTTTAAATGTAGGATATAGTGGAGTATTTCCACAGTTAGGTAGGGTTTTTACTTCAGTAAAGGATCTGATACTTCTTCCACCAATAGCAGAAAGAAAACTGCAACATTCATGCAGTTGCCTCCTCAAATACTTGTGGGCGAATGATATCCCTCAATGATAGATATAAGTCAAGTGCTTGTGACCTATTCATTGGGAACCCCATGCCTGATTCTTCCATTATGATTGTGCACAAATCAAACACGTCCTCGTCACATGGAACTGAAGTTAGGAACTTGCAGCTCTCTTTGCAAGTGGGTAAGTCATCACTGAATGGAACAAGAAGGTCATCTGCACCCCACAAATGAGGTGCCGTATACATGATATTAGGTATTCCTGCGGGGACATTGGCGTTTGTAGAGGGCCTGATGCGATGTGCGTTCCAAACGTGTCTTATCTCATTCAAGTCCTCCTGCAAAAAGAAATGGAAAGGGGGATAAATTGTATGTACCGTATGGAATAATAGCAAAAAAACAAAGTTATCTGATCTACTCTCGTTGCCCACTGCACACACATCATTCAAGCATAGCTTCGACATAGCGCTGTTATTTCAGAACAATGGACAGGGTTGTTGCGCGTTGGCAAGAGATTATTAGATTTGAACCTCACGGCATGCTGTACGCGATCTGATAAATAAAAGATGTAGATATATCAAACACAAAGTGATCGCTATAATAGAGCCGTATTAACAGATAATTGGCGTTATGGGTTACATCACGGTACATTCTTCAAAATCACAGGTCTAATTGTGTGAGGCATTTTTAGCGCAGACACATATTCTTACGCATTCATTATGCATGCAGCTATCAAGTGTCCTATACACTGACAATTAAGCACAACTAAACTATACATAACATAACTTTGAGTCAATTCCTTCATCATAATAAATCCTACGTTAAATGAATAGGTACACATGCATGCAACTATAGTAGGCCTACGTCTTAATTAAAGTATACCCAAAGTGCGTAAAGACTCACACAACTCATTCAACAACACCGTTAGCTATACCCTAAATAAAAAAGGCCTATATGCCAGCTGTAAATATACGTTATCAAAAATGTTTGCCAATGTCTATATAGCCTATTTATATATAAGTTAATCATGTCTATGCATTAACATTGGACATTGGTAGGCTATGATTGTCTGGCAAGTTGTCAGAAAACGTAGTGCGGCTTTTCGTAAAACTGTTGTGTGACTCGTTACGAATGTTGGGCAGACTGTGTGTTTATAGCCTGTGTGTTCAACGTAGGTTCATCTTGATGATGAATTTATGTCAGGTTGATTTTAAAGGTTGTTCTACAGTGGGTGTATTTGGCAGATCATTGCTGCCTATCAGTGCGTAAAAGTATGTGGATGGATGCATACAACATGATTGACTCTCATAATAAATCCTGTGGTTTTTAAGTCTGTGCCCTACTTTTACTATTTCCCGATATTTGTATAATTTACATGGTTATGGTCTCTGTTTAACTGCAGCTAACAATTGTCAGATCAACGTCATATTGTTTTACCTGAATGATTGCCATGAAGCACAACTGGACAAGTGCTTTGTCCAGAAAATCACCGGTGAAGAGCCCTTCATCCTTGAGTTCTCCCAGTTGCTGGATCCAGTATTGAACCCCTTCCTTTCTCATCACTCCCCACCAGCTCTCTATTCTCTGATTTGCTGTGCTAGCTCCTGTTATATAACTCCTTTCTCCTGCTCTGTCATCTTCATCGTTTCGCCGTAAAAACTGTTGGATGTCTCGTAGCAGCACATTCTCTGTGCCCATGTCAGTGCGTAAAAGCCTTGGGTAACCTCCGACATTCTCTATTGCTTCGACAAAGTAGCTTCCAATTACTTTTGGGTCGCTGTTGGTGAAAGCTGCTTTTAGCCAGATAATCCTACGGGAATATCCGTCTATGCATCCATTAATGCATATTCCATAGGGCTTGAGTTTGTCGTAGCCATCTACGTGCCATATGAAATTAGGCCCTTGTGAAAAATACTTTCTCCGGCTGAGACGTCTTTTCAGGCGAGCTTGAGAGTTGACTGGGTCGAGCAGAGAAAGAAGGATCCTCACGTCTTCTTTCCGGATGCGGATACCTCGCTCCAAAAGCTTTGCATACATCCAGCGATATCCATGAAGTTGTCCAGGGCCTCCCAATTGACCAACTATATAGTCGATAGCAACTTCCAAATCAGCATATTTCCGACGATTTAATCCACACGCTCTCAATATTCTCCTTAATGTACTTTTACTAACAATTATCCCTTGCAAAGCAAGTGTTGTCAGGATGTCTTGATAACTCATCCCAAGTCCAAAGTAAAGCTTAATTAAAGCGTCTCTATCCATAGCTACAACCATTGACCTAACCCTAACCACTTTGCCAGGTCAGCATCCGTCATTACAGGTATTACTGATGCATCAATCTGGAGAAAAAAACAAAAAGTAGTAGTTACAATGTGTACATAGTTACAATGCATATATGTTACCACTAGGTGGCAGTATAACATATATTGACATATAGAAGTGAGTAGAACAAGATGTGACTTGGTACTGCTTGTTGGCTAATAAAGTGGCTAGTGAAGCTAGTCTAAAGATTCAAGACGGTGTCTTATTTATAACAAATAAGAACATTACACTTGATGCACAATCAAAAGTGTTTTTATCACTACATCCACGAACAGTTGGTTGAAAAACTAGTGTTGACACCATTTATCCTAGCTGCTAGTGCTACCGGTATTAGCTTGTTAAACTTAGCAAGTTGGCTATGTCGGTCGGCTGCTTAATAAATAGCCAGCACAACTAACAGGTAGATGGCCAAATACACAGTTAAGCTAGCAATTCATGTTTAATAGCAAGCTAATAATCAACTTAACTTACCGATCAAGCAGGTGAACTCCTCTTCATGCTTCGGGGAGAAAGGCTGGTCTGTTGTGCTGTAGGCTACATTATATACCTAACTATCTCGTGCGCACGCATTAATAACTTTGCGCACGGATTAGGTATATAATGTAGCCTACAGCACAACAGACCAGCCTTTCTCCCCGAAGCATGAAGAGGAGTTCACCTGCTTGATCGGTAAGTTAAGTTGATTATTAGCTTGCTATTAAACATGAATTGCTAGCTTAACTGTGTATTTGGCCATCTACCTGTTAGTTGTGCTGGCTATTTATTAAGCAGCCGACCGACATAGCCAACTTGCTAAGTTTAACAAGCTAATACCGGTAGCACTAGCAGCTAGGATAAATGGTGTCAACACTAGTTTTTCAACCAACTGTTCGTGGATGTAGTGATAAAAACACTTTTGATTGTGCATCAAGTGTAATGTTCTTATTTGTTATAAATAAGACACCGTCTTGAATCTTTAGACTAGCTTCACTAGCCACTTTATTAGCCAACAAGCAGTACCAAGTCACATCTTGTTCTACTCACTTCTATATGTCAATATATGTTATACTGCCACCTAGTGGTAACATATATGCATTGTAACTATGTACACATTGTAACTACTACTTTTTGTTTTTTTTCTCCAGATTGATGCATCAGTAATACCTGTAATGACGGATGCTGACCTGGCAAAGTGGTTAGGGTTAGGTCAATGGTTGTAGCTATGGATAGAGACGCTTTAATTAAGCTTTACTTTGGACTTGGGATGAGTTATCAAGACATCCTGACAACACTTGCTTTGCAAGGGATAATTGTTAGTAAAAGTACATTAAGGAGAATATTGAGAGCGTGTGGATTAAATCGTCGGAAATATGCTGATTTGGAAGTTGCTATCGACTATATAGTTGGTCAATTGGGAGGCCCTGGACAACTTCATGGATATCGCTGGATGTATGCAAAGCTTTTGGAGCGAGGTATCCGCATCCGGAAAGAAGACGTGAGGATCCTTCTTTCTCTGCTCGACCCAGTCAACTCTCAAGCTCGCCTGAAAAGACGTCTCAGCCGGAGAAAGTATTTTTCACAAGGGCCTAATTTCATATGGCACGTAGATGGCTACGACAAACTCAAGCCTATGGAATATGCATTAATGGATGCATAGACGGATATTCCCGTAGGATTATCTGGCTAAAAGCAGCTTTCACCAACAGCGACCCAAAAGTAATTGGAAGCTACTTTGTCGAAGCAATAGAGAATGTCGGAGGTTACCCAAGGCTTTTACGCACTGACATGGGCACAGAGAATGTGCTGCTACGAGACATCCAACAGTTTTTACGGCGAAACGATGAAGATGACAGAGCAGGAGAAAGGAGTTATATAACAGGAGCTAGCACAGCAAATCAGAGAATAGAGAGCTGGTGGGGAGTGATGAGAAAGGAAGGGGTTCAATACTGGATCCAGCAACTGGGAGAACTCAAGGATGAAGGGCTCTTCACCGGTGATTTTCTGGACAAAGCACTTGTCCAGTTGTGCTTCATGGCAATCATTCAGGTAAAACAATATGACGTTGATCTGACAATTGTTAGCTGCAGTTAAACAGAGACCATAACCATGTAAATTATACAAATATCGGGAAATAGTAAAAGTAGGGCACAGACTTAAAAACCACAGGATTTATTATGAGAGTCAATCATGTTGTATGCATCCATCCACATACTTTTACGCACTGATAGGCAGCAATGATCTGCCAAATACACCCACTGTAGAACAACCTTTAAAATCAACCTGACATAAATTCATCATCAAGATGAACCTACGTTGAACACACAGGCTATAAACACACAGTCTGCCCAACATTCGTAACGAGTCACACAACAGTTTTACGAAAAGCCGCACTACGTTTTCTGACAACTTGCCAGACAATCATAGCCTACCAATGTCCAATGTTAATGCATAGACATGATTAACTTATATATAAATAGGCTATATAGACATTGGCAAACATTTTTGATAACGTATATTTACAGCTGGCATATAGGCCTTTTTTATTTAGGGTATAGCTAACGGTGTTGTTGAATGAGTTGTGTGAGTCTTTACGCACTTTGGGTATACTTTAATTAAGACGTAGGCCTACTATAGTTGCATGCATGTGTACCTATTCATTTAACGTAGGATTTATTATGATGAAGGAATTGACTCAAAGTTATGTTATGTATAGTTTAGTTGTGCTTAATTGTCAGTGTATAGGACACTTGATAGCTGCATGCATAATGAATGCGTAAGAATATGTGTCTGCGCTAAAAATGCCTCACACAATTAGACCTGTGATTTTGAAGAATGTACCGTGATGTAACCCATAACGCCAATTATCTGTTAATACGGCTCTATTATAGCGATCACTTTGTGTTTGATATATCTACATCTTTTATTTATCAGATCGCGTACAGCATGCCGTGAGGTTCAAATCTAATAATCTCTTGCCAACGCGCAACAACCCTGTCCATTGTTCTGAAATAACAGCGCTATGTCGAAGCTATGCTTGAATGATGTGTGTGCAGTGGGCAACGAGAGTAGATCAGATAACTTTGTTTTTTTGCTATTATTCCATACGGTACATACAATTTATCCCCCTTTCCATTTCTTTTTGCAGGAGGACTTGAATGAGATAAGACACGTTTGGAACGCACATCGCATCAGGCCCTCTACAAACGCCAATGTCCCCGCAGGAATACCTAATATCATGTATACGGCACCTCATTTGTGGGGTGCAGATGACCTTCTTGTTCCATTCAGTGATGACTTACCCACTTGCAAAGAGAGCTGCAAGTTCCTAACTTCAGTTCCATGTGACGAGGACGTGTTTGATTTGTGCACAATCATAATGGAAGAATCAGGCATGGGGTTCCCAATGAATAGGTCACAAGCACTTGACTTATATCTATCATTGAGGGATATCATTCGCCCACAAGTATTTGAGGAGGCAACTGCATGAATGTTGCAGTTTTCTTTCTGCTATTGGTGGAAGAAGTATCAGATCCTTTACTGAAGTAAAAACCCTACCTAACTGTGGAAATACTCCACTATATCCTACATTTAAAACCTTACATATTTAAAAGTATTTAAGTATGATCAGCTAAATGTAAATAACAGTATGAATAGTAAAAGTAGTCACCGTGCAGTAAAATGTTCCCTGTCAGTGTTTTTATTATATATGATGTTTCTGGATTAATATTACTGCTGAATTAATGTTGCATTTTACTGCTGTTTAAGGCTGTGCTAATTTTAACTCCTTTATACTTTTGGATAGTTTAGGATATACACATTTATATGTATGTATATGGTAATGTATCTAGCAATGTGTGACATGTATTGTAAACATTAATTCACCTTTGATATCTCATGTAAAGTCATATACAGTGAACAGAAAATGTATCTTACTTTAATGATAAATCTTTATTCCATGTGCTTCACATAATAATCGTCTTTTATTGTGTGGAACAAACAAACAAAGAAATGGATCATTACTGACCTTGCAGTGAAGTAGTATTTGATAACAATGTAACAATGTTACATGATTGACAAATAAAAATAAGAAAACCAACACAAATACAAAAGGGAGTGCTTTTTTATCTTATTTTAACATTAAGCCCTACTTAGGCAAACTTGAATGTCACCAATAAACAGGCACTGACATAAGAACTTGAGTAAACGTTGAGGTTTTAAACTTTCCCCATAAACTAAATGTTTACCCTGGTCAAAATACATTCATGCTAAACAGAAAGACCAGATTAGTCAAATGAATAGACTCTTAAAATAGGACCTGTGTACAACAGGAACAGGAACAACAATTAACACATTGGAGTAAAATATTCTATAAAAACAAAACATCCTTCAATAGTTATTCTGCCCTTTGGAATCACTCTATTCCAAATCAACATGTTGATAGTACAGATTTGAACAACAATCATGTCATGCAGTGCAAGGATTTTCAAATGAAGGCAAAACATAATATGCAAATCCCTAACAATTAACCATAAATGCATATTTACTTAGCTCAGCTTATGCTTTTGCATAGAGCTATCTAGTAGCTGTTGTGTGCCTATTGAACACAATCATTGGCTCCTGTGTATCAGAACATGTATCTTCTTTGATATCATAACATAACTTCTACTGTGACTATGAGTAAAGATGTATAGAGAACCGCAGTGACGCATCATAAAATCCGGAAGTAAGCTGCGCATGGGTTCCTTCGACAAAAATGCAATGCAATTTCTCCATAGGATTTTGGAAAATAGCTCAAAATAAGGTCTGTGGTTGAAACACATTTAAGAGACGGATCACGTTTTGTTCAGCCGGATAATCTCCACATGTCTACCCTACTTTTATAATTTTCGAATCGATACATTTATGATCGATACATTTATGATTCGAAAATTATAAGAGATGGGTAGACATGTGGAGATTATCCAACTAAACAAACGTGATCCGTCTCTTCAATGTGTGTCAACCTCACCAGACCTTATTTCGAGCTATTTTCCAAAATCCTATGGAGAAATTGCATTGCATTTTTGTCGAAGGAACCGGAAGAAGTTTACTTCCTGGTTTTATGACGCGTCACTGCGGTTCTCTATTATCAAATGTGGAATGTTGTGTGAGATTGTGAGGTATTCTATCAGCACAAACTGGAAACTATTACATTCTTTCAGTAGGCAACTGCACCAGATAATCAAGAGTTGCAGTTCATTTCTGCTAAAGGACCATCACACAAACCACCACAACCGCCCCCACCCACCCCCAACCCACCCTACCACATTATCCATGCAGTTTCAAGTATCAATATAAGACATTTGTAATACCAATTCCTAAGAAAATACTGCCTTCAGTACTTTAAACAGCATTTCAATACCAAATCGCTTGAGTCTATAGTGAAAACGTCCCACATTTATGTAAACAGTCACACCCACAGCCCTTCACTTTTCTCTATCAATTAAAGTTTCAAAGTGCATATATAAACGTAGCGCCTAGCTAAGAAAATGTTAAATGCTGAAAGAAAGCCTTTTGCACCTTGAAAATTATCTCCTGTCTTTAAATGTTCCTTTCAAAACCATAACTGCAGTAGAAATTGTGGGTGCAACCTATAGACGCTATCTCCTTCTTGTCTAGATGATATCCATCACCCACACAGAGCTTGTAAGTACACTATTAAAATCACTGTGGAGGTCTGGATAATTGTGGTACCCTACAGGTAGTTTTAAAAGGCAGCCACATGTGTGAGATTGTGGTCTTCGCTCGAAGTTTGAGGTTTCGATGAATTGTATCTTAATAGTTTGTTCCATTAAATTGGAACCAGTGCAGAAGCGGAGGAAAAGCTGAAGGGTGCTCAGATCAACTTCACCTACATATCTCTTCAGGTAGCGGGCAACTGCAGTCTGGGGTGGAGTCATCTCATCTGGGAACTGAAGGAGCTCCTTCACTGCTTTTCCAGTTGGTGTTTTCTGCTGTATAACATCATTCAGGGCATCTTGTGGCAACACACTTGCTAAGTGCACCACGATGGGACGCCAACACTTGATTACATACATTGGTGCCTGTATGAGAGCCTTGTGTCCCATCTGTGAAAGCAGTGGGATCAGATTGTCCTTGGTAGGAACCTGCTGGCACTCATGTGCTTCAAGGGCATCAAACAGTGCATCAGTGTCAACAGAGTTGAAGTCTTCCAAAGCCTTAACAAGGACTTCTCTCTCCTGTTCAGACACGTACTGCAAAAAGGTGTCCTTTAAGCTACTGGTGGATGTGGCGTACAGTGCCTCTTCAAGGAATGGTACTGCCAGTTTCACTGGGAAATAGCGAGCAATCCTCCACCCTACTACTAAGATTCTGGCAATTGCCTGCCACTCTTCAGACTGATAATCATGCCTAATAAAGGGAACTTTTACATTCCCTCCCAAGGTGCATCTTTCATAAAAGTCTGTCCAAAATTCAGTTAAGCAGTCCCGGGTCACGCCACTTCCCTCTCCTTCTTCAAGTTTACCATTGGGTAGACGCATCTTTATAAACACCTCAGTGTTTAAAATGTCTGGGTTTGTGAAGGCTTTGATAAGGTCAGTGAGACAATGCCCCCTCCTGATAATCAGTGTAACAGGAGCAGGTTCATCCATTGTCTGGTCATTCCATGGCTCTGTAACAAGAGCAGGTTGCGGTTCGCCAAATCCATGTGGTGGCTGGTCATTCCACGGAGCAGGTTGCGGGTCGCCCAATCCATGTGGTGGCTGGTCATTCCACGGAGCAGGTTGCGGGTCGCCCAATCCATGTGGTGGCTGGTCATTCCACGGAGCAGGTTGCGGGTCGCCCAATCCATGTGGTGGCTGGTCATTCCACGGTAGTGTGTCATCTAACTGCACACCATCATTTGCCATAGCCCCAATAATAATCTCAGGATCGATCTCTTGATGAACCATGTCATCGATCCCCTGTACATCAGTTGAATAATGTGGCTCACTTCCAGTAAGATCTACAACTGGGGTTGAGGTTAACTGCATCTCTGCCTCCTCTTCATCTGAGGACAGCTCCACTTTCCTTATTTTGGTACGAAGGTACAATCTAAGGATTTTTACTCTGCTTTCTTCATACAAGTTATCCACAGTGCTAGAACTGCTGACCTGTACCTGAGAAGATTCAATTTCAGTTGAATAATATGAGAGCTTTCTCTTTCCTTTTGAAAAACCATCTGGGAAAAACAAGTTTTCAGCCATTTCTTTGATTTCCACTAATGTTTTGTCCTTGCTGATGATCAGGTGTCTGGTTCCTCCACCATTGATTGCCTTCACTTGTTTGTACCGTTTCTGCTTTCCATCGAAATCCATCCATCCAAGTTCAACCCGTCTCTCTTGCTTTTTAGCACTTGTATTTCCTGCCCATGGCTTTCTTTTTGCAGGTACTGGTGCCTCACCAGAGACCAATCTCTGTCGCAGCCTTGTGAGCATTGTGTCTTTCCTGCTCTTTGTGTCAAGCGATGAATTGTTATGCCGGCAGAAGGCAACAGTAGCTATTCTATCTCCAGCTTTAGGGATGTACTTTGCCAGGTCAGCATCCGTCATTACAGGTATTACTGATGCATCAATCTGGAGAAAAAAAACAAAAACAATCGTTGGGAGCATGATTATAATTACATATTAATGTGCCGAAATAAATAATAGAATTATGAATGACTTGACTCTTAAAACCATTGAGCCACATTAGTTCAAATTCACTTTCAATTGGGAATACTCTCCTAAAATGTTCAACATCTTACCAATTTTATTTGTATTGCCAAATTTCCAACAATCTGTTATTCAATCCCTGCTAAAATAATTTCATTAAAAAAGAAAATCCATTTGGATTTTTGTAAGCAACACTAACCCTCACTGTGGCCAAAATGTGTGCTTTCTGGATTCAACAAAAATATTGATTGTCAGTTCTTTGACTTGTTCTTCACCTCATGGAAAGGTCATACGCAATTCACACTTTACATTCGTACATATGTAAGTGGCTTACCGTTTTCATTTTCCAGCTTTTGGTTAAATTCCTCAGAAATGTTCCGCTTAATTAACAAACCCCTCAGCTCAGCATCCATTGTTTCAACTGTCTGCTCTGGAAAGAGGATTAAACAAAGTATAAATTGCAAACATTCACAACGTTTACGATTGCAAAGAACTGTGGATTTGTAAAGTATGTTATGGTGACATTGTAAATCCATTGAAAACACTTGTAATGATAGATGTTTATGCATAGTTACAATGCATATATGTTACCACTAGGTGGCAGTATAACATATATTGACATATAGAAGTGAGTAGAACAAGATGTGACTTGGTACTGCTTGTTGGCTAATAAAGTGGCTAGTGAAGCTAGTCTAAAGATTCAAGACGGTGTCTTATTTATAACAAATAAGAACATTACACTTGATGCACAATCAAAAGTGTTTTTTATCACTACATCCACGAACAGTTGGTTGAAAAACTAGTGTTGACACCATTTATCCTAGCTGCTAGTGCTACCGGTATTAGCTTGTTAAACTTAGCAAGTTGGCTATGTCGGTCGGCTGCTTAATAAATAGCCAGCACAACTAACAGGTAGATGGCCAAATACACAGTTAAGCTAGCAATTCATGTTTAATAGCAAGCTAATAATCAACTTAACTTACCGATCAAGCAGGTGAACTCTTCATGCTTCGGGGAGAAAGGCTGGTCTGTTGTGCTGTAGGCACATTATATACCTAACTATCTCGTGCGCACGAGTTATTAAAGCGTGCGCACGAGTTATTAAAGCGTGCGCACGAGTTAATAAAGCGTGACCTCGTTTTATTTATTTTTCTCTCTATGAACCCTCAGGGCTCCGTACATAATAACACTGGCCATGTTTGGTATCTATCTACAGCATAATATTGTTGTACTGTAGGCTTGTATTAAAATGTTAGCAACACCCAGTGCCACAATTGTACAACACTCACAGTGAACCTGCAATGTTATATCAGCTTTAATTTTCCATGTTTTCAGAATCACATTAGCACTCACCCATAGCCTCGAGAAACACGACCGTCACTGCTCCAAAATTAATTTTAGCGACTAAGTTGGTTTACATGTCATACTCTCTCCCTCTCTTACGTCTTCCAGCTAGGTCACTTACCATCAAGAATGTCAATGAACCTTACGAGGCCTTACAGATGTATGCCTGTCATCCTTCCTGGGCAGCTGTGTTGACTCTATTGCAGGGAAATTGACCATGAAGCGCTATTTCCATACATCTCTGAAATAATTTCATTTTCTCCTTTACTTTGTATTATATTACCAGGACACAGCTGAACCAGACAGGAGTGCGTTAGCAGAGACGTTTAACTGGCACTTCATTCTGCATTTACTTTGAATGGTGAAAGATCTTTCACATATTTACACAAACGCTTGGGAATGAGCTCTAATATCACGTAATAGCCAATTAAATCTTTCTTAAACAATGGTAAATCCAGAATACAGTTCAGTCACAACAACACCTGCCAGCCCCATGGGTCTGACTGTTTAAACCTGTATACTGTTATTCTGTCTCTAGCTTTCTAGACTAGTATTTTAGGGATTTCTTCGTTATTTTAATCGTTTCAACAAAGAGTAACTTCTGGGTCTGAAAGTGAAACTGATGTGAACGTGGCTTTAACCTGGATTATTTTTAATGTCCAGAAAGGTATGACTCAACTGGTTGCAAAAAGAAGTCTGATTGTATAGAAGTCTATGAGAAAATGACCCTTTAACTTGATTTATTAGGCTCATGGTCTTAATCACTAGTTTAAAATGTTTTTAAATACATCATGATGATCATTTTGTAATTATGTTCCCATTTAGAGTAAATAAGACAATAAGGCAGAGTTCGGTTAGGGTATGGCTACCTTGTGATTGATAAATTGTTAGCATTATAACTACCACAGCATTCTTCCAATAAGTACCAGTAATTCGTTAGCTTCAGTATCACAATTGATACCAGTTAAAGTTAAGTGTGGCACCATGATAACCAAGCTACCTAGCTAAGCTGGTTCACCAGGTCTCACTGTCGGTCAAATCAACCCTCTGTCCAAAAATGCTCACTTCTGATTCCAAACAACTCTGCAGAACTCAAGGCTTTAAAACAGCAGTCAAAAATGCAATAAGTGATGTCCTAGGTTCTTAAGCAGCCATTTGGTAAATACTTAAATATAAAAAGAACATGTATGGTGTAAACACTACTAGAAAAACCTTACATTCTAATTAGTTTACTCTTTCTGAATTATTGTGAATAAAAAGCTAAAGGTTGGTGATTCTATTCATGTTTTATTGATTACAGAACTCACTGCAAATGGGCAACAATTGTGTCTTTAAAAAAATCATTCAAGTTATCGAATGATGAGCATGTATTTATTATTCACCGTTTTCTAATTAGCAGATATAAGCTTTGATTAACCTTTGTATCGGAAATAAATGCTGTGGACCATCTGGGTGTCTGGAGGCTTTACGCTAAGATCGAGAGGATCATAAATGTAGCCTTTTCTTGGTGACAGTGCTTTAAGCTGCCTTAATAATGTGCATGGTTTGTAATGCAAGGAGACACCTCACTTTTTGAACTGGGCCTACAGGGGGAGAAAAACACATGCCCAAGTACTGCTCTACATTAATTACACCTCATTGGCCTTAGGTAGCTCTATCAGCAGTTGGCTCCAAATGTATTTCTTCATAATGAAGGAGAGAGACAATTTTAGCACCTGGGCGACTCAGGTAAAAACAAGAACATGTTTCTCTTTTATCTCTTTCTGATATTTGGGATACATCCATTATATAGAAATGCCATGGGCTGTTGAGTCTTATGAAATGAAAGATGGTAATAGTTCCCAAGCAATGCATTCAAGGCTCTCCTGGTACCCACATAGACTGTATATAGAAAGTTTACCCCCTTATATCCGTGAGAAAGAAGCCAACTTCTCTCTCGTGGCACAAAGTAATACAATAAAAAGGTAAATGTAGGTCCATCCTCATTTCTACTTTCACCAATGGTCATAAAGGGTGGGTCATGACCTAAAGAACAAGATTGCCTACAGTAAAACACAGCAGAGTGGAGTGAAATAGTTACAATTAGTAAACATGTAATTGGTAAGTGACTCAACAGAGATGCACTTGTATTTGGAATCAAGCAGAGCCTATTGTGTTGTTATTGTTGAATAGCAGATGTCCTGTGTAGGCCTATAATAGCAGACACTGATAGTGTTTAGTGAGGCAGAGTACATTACCAGATGTCTAAAGGCAAACTGGGAGCAAAAGTCAAATGCAGTTAAAAACACCTGGATTTTATGCATGTCTGATAATCAGGTGATCAGTGTTATTGTGGTTTATGCGGGTAGCAGTGGCTGTAGAGACTTCAAACAGCAGGTATAGGTGTCTCTTTCATGTAATCTATATGGAGCATCACCGGAGGAGCTGCCAGAAGCACTTAGGTTCTATGCAGTGGGTAGCAGGTGTTGAACTTAAAAGATAGCTCGATCATCACTCTTTCAATCCCACATACTCTTGGGAAAGCAAACAGAGCATCCCAGGACAGAACCAACTTTCTTCATCCGTTGACCAGCCTCATGAGAGTCTATGCTCATCTAGTCAACATATAAAATGGTTCTTGAGTAGACGCAGGACACTAAAAACTTCCTGGTTGTGCCAATGCTTTTCTGTATTTTTAACCTTGTGTGTTTGGCACTGCTACTTGCCTTTAATATTGCACTGGAGGCAGGTCCAGATAACTAGGAAGTGTTGAAGTTACGTGACCAATAAGATTATGCTAGGTTAACATAATTACAGAGTTGGTGTTGCCTAAAATTGGAAGTAACATGGCACGATACATTCTGCAGCAGCAGTCTTTGCACTTTATACGTCTTGGTTCATAAATATGTGGATGGGAAAAACATGTAATCTGTGAAATATACTGGGATTTCGATATGGGATTATTACAAACTCAAGGTTTGGAGTTGGAGCAGACAACATACTATATATAAGAGTTTATCTAGTTAGGTCTAAAATATGACATTAGGAACAACAGGGCAAGCAGTCAAACACTTAACAAGTGAATTATATCATTCTCTGGTGCTGATAGAAAGTGTGTGGAGAAAACCTGAATTAGATTACCTAAAATGTTCTGTTCCCCCTTAAAACAAGCCAATTTACATGTTACACTCTATAAGTAACCTCAGTATACCAAGGCAGGTATAAAGGATGCTCAGCAACACAATGCCAACAAACATGAAAGCCTCAAAACTAACAATGTTATTATTGAAAACGTACCGCTATTGTAACTAATAGTCATCTCAATATATTTCTTAAAGAGAAACAACCAAAGGACTGGGCTAAGGTAGATAACAGGACCATGAGAGCTTAGCTTGGCGGCCATACCACTAGGAGCAATAATAATAATTTGGATTTTTATAGGGCTTTTCCTAATGCTCAAAGACGCAATGAGGTCTTTGAGCATTTTAGATGCAATGACATGGCCTAAAAGGAGAGCTTTGTGGAAGGAATATCTACCCCTCAACAAATGAATGCCTTGAATGAACTGTATCTGACTGTTTCTAGGTGCTCTTTAAATCTCAAAGTATCTTGATAAAAACAGCCAGCTGCATATGCATAGCTTACTGACATTTGCAGCTGACTGAGCCTAGACATCCAATAAGTACATGTAAGCTCCTCAAAAGCACTACATGGTTAGTTTGGTGAACTAGCAGCAAGCTCTGGAACTTTAAATTGATTATGTTAATATATACGGTAAATAAAAGCATTTGTCAAATAGACACTCACAAAGAAAAACAATGACTTATACTCGTCTCTCGTTGTGCGCATTTCGTGGGCATCCATTCATGTTAAATTGGTCATGGCTCGAAGTCGCAAAATGCGCTCTTCAGCAGTGATTGTGGAGCGCACACATGATTATGTCCTTCATGAATCTGTTCAGAAGTGGCATGATCAGGATGTTGGTAAGCAGGCTCGCTGATTAAAGGTTATATAAAGGCATTAGCAGCTAGGTGGTGAAAAGTGTTGAGAGCAAGACAGAGGAATGCGTTGCATGTTCAGCATACTGTCAGGTGTGCGCATCTTTGGAATCGTATGTCTAAAGTTTACAGGCTTGCCATTAAGCAGCTGATTCTTTTTTGTATTAGTTATGATTTTAATATTACAATGTTTGCTAAAGAGGCAATTCATTACTGCCAAAACACAACACCTCTATTCAATATATTTTACATTTACCTTGTGTTTTCACACATAACTTGAACCCACGTTCACCATACAAAGGGTTTGCACATGAAAGTGGCGTAATTATTAAGTACTGTAAATTATCTGATAATTATTTTTCTCTGAGCTCAATCTAGCTAAGTGTTGTAAATAGCAAGTATGAAAAAGGAATTTATCAGAAATACATTTACAGCTGAGAGGTCGCATTCAAGGTAGGGTAGGTAATTCACTTCAGAAACACTTTTTGTTATATTCCATGGAATGCTCTTAACATCCCGATAGCAATGAATACATTAAATGTTTTGACAATAAATACATAAACAACCAGCCACGACCAATCATTTTAGCCGGCCCGGCTAAAATAACTGGATGGCCTACCTGCCTGTCAGCCTTCCATCTCGTGCACAAACTTATCTCGTGCCCTCATTGGTCATGTGCGCGTTCGTGTGTGTTGGAGGAGGGGCTCTGTAAGGAAGTCTGAAGGAAGAGGCAGATTTTTTCCGGTTGTGTACTTTCAAATTCTAGCGCACTGGTCGCAGCTGGTTTCTCCATTCTTACCTACCCTTCCTTTAAGGCACAGAGGGCTACAGCGCTTATTAAAATAGTCTTTATTCTCCAATCAAAGCTCGTTCTGTGTATATACACCATGTGGCATTCATAAAAAGAAAAAAGAAATCTGTGAAACAGAAAGCATCAAGGCAAAACATCCTATTCAACCAGCCTTGTTTCATTACCACTGTGACCTTCACTTTTTCACAAAGCAGATTCAAACATTAGAGCACAAATGGACGATGTCCAGCTGCATTCTAGCTGCAGACAGTGATATAAACGGTTACTGGTGAATGGCTTCAACACAACCCTGAATGTCCATTGTTGCACCAAAAGTCCAACAATCAACAATGCAATTGCAATGCAATTTTAATGACAGGAATATTATATATATAAGATATTTAACTGTATGGAGCATTTTGTCCCCCAAAAAATAATGAGTTAATTGAAAAAGTGAAAAAGAGGAATGGTGAAATGCTTTCCCCCTGTGTCCCATTCCAGTTCATCACCCAAAAACAGACCGCTCTCACACACACACACACCTCCAACCACACACACCATATGCTAGAGGGTCCTCTGAGGTGGACAGGAAGGATGTTTCTCCATAGAATAGGGCCATTGTGAAGAGAGCGGAGGTCCCAGGCGTTATTAAAATTAAAAATAACTATCTGCCTGGCACAGTGGCTGGCAGACAGTTCTGTTGCATTACTGTATATGGAAATATACAACTTGATATCCCAGCATTTGGCGGTAAACTCATGTGGGAGTTTTGATGAAATTAAAATCTCCTGTAATTATAGATCCCATTTTTGTGCTCTGCATTGACATCTCTCTGAAGCAGTCTCTCAGGGCATCTTTATTAAAATATGGGCTACAAATAGCTGTATTTTCCAATCAAACTGCGAAGATCCCTTCATCAGCATTTGGATGTTTGCTGGTAGTTTTAAATGAATACAAAAAAAAGCTGTGAAATGTTTTTTATTTTTTTTATTAAAATAGATTCTAATGGAGTCAACAACTTTCTTGCACACCAGGGAGTTTAACAGACAATTTATTCTAATACAAATATTTGGATATTAGATTTTGAAATAGATTGGATTAGATTGGAAATAGATCAGTGTGACTTAATTAAAATAGAGATTTGACATTCCACATTCAATCTGTCATTAATCAATTTACTTGTACCGTCAGAATACTTTTTCTGCGCCCATTCTTTGTCCACTTCTAAAAACTGGTTTTAATGGATCATTTATATACCCAATTGACATCGTTAATTCACTTTTCTACTTCTGAAAAGCTTCCCTTTTAATGTAAAATGTACAATGATAAAAGAGTACAAATTAATGCAGGCCTACTTAGCTCACATAATTGTCCAACTGAGACAGAAGTTATGACGCTATGTTCTGCGTGTGTAAACAGCACATTTCACTTTTAATGTTATAAGACAAAAGGCGTGTATCGGGGTGTGGAGGGTGAACGTAACCTAATCTAATAAAGAGCGGAACAGGTCTTATTACAGCCCAATGCACACCGCTTCAACAACTTAGAGAAATCAAAGTTGACAGGCCTGCTGTGCCGATTACAGTTGCCAAGCTGTGATTAGACAATTGCTGTACTGGGGTTTTAGGGTTTATTGAAAACACGCCTAAAGTAGAATGAGTAAAAATCAAGTGGAATATAGTTCTTCATTTATTCTATTCCCATGTGAACACTCAAATATGAGGGAACTAAGAGATCCAAAATGATTGTTCTTGGTGAGTGACACATGAATTATTCATCTAGTTTTTTGTTTTTTTGCATACAATCTTAAGGCCTACCACATTAACAGCACTTACTTTACTTCACTCCTACACACTCTGTTCGGCATTGTGGCCATTTTTGCTTGTTATTTTCATGGTTGCACTTTCTCTTACTCGCTGTCTCCCTCTCTATCTCTCCCCTATCTTACTTGCTCACTCAGCCATGTGATGAGAGGATGAGTCGCGGCGCACTGTAAATTCCATCTCTGTCAAGCCGGTCACTTCTGGCCGGGGCTCGAGGGGAAACATCTGCTGGTGGGAGCGAGGCCACACTTTGGCTAAAGAGGAGCTCACAGCAGGCGATAACAGAACGAGGTGGATATCCATTAGGAATGAGAATAATATCTCTCATGCTGCACCCTAACAGAGACTAAATGAAGTGCTTGGCAGCAGTTGCGAATAGAGCTGTGAAGTGCACCAGTTTTTTAAAAACCCTGTCAAGAAGTTGAGTTTCCTTGTATAAAACAACATGCTTATTGAACAAGAGTAGAGGTTACACTATCTTTCCACCCACACTTTGGACAGGTGTAATTTTCCATAAACGGCCAATTTGATTGAGTCAACAATGGGGCCCCGTCCACCCTCAGGATAAAAGAGGTCATGGGCAATAGCGAGCTCCAATTTCATTGGCGAGGGTTATTACAGCGCATGACTATGAGGGCCATATAGACCTTGTTAGTGGGCACTTAACCATCTGTACACAAATCTCCACTTGAACACACTGGAATATTTTTCACACAGCCATGCTCATCTCCACACTGACCTCTACAACAAAGTGTCCTTTCAAGCCCATTCACGCATACAGGCAGCATTCATAAAACACGTCCCCTCTTTAAACCGTGACCCCATGAGAGAGGTGTGCTGTCACAAAATATTCAGCGCTACGGATAAAATCTGACTACGGAATATCAAACGCTCCCATCTGTCCACTTCTCCCTCTCTGCCCACAAACCCCCACTTCTTTTGTTACTTGACACCGCCATGTTTTAATGTCAAGGAAAGGGCATGTCTTGCAAGGCAACTGATTTGGTCTGACTGAAGACACCAGAAAATGAACAGGTCACCCAGGAGGCCCACTGGCAGATGGGTGGTAAACCTTATCATTGAAATGTGAGCAGAATGCAACAGTGCCACTGTGTATTCATGCGACTGAAAAAGGGCTGGAGCGCACTGGAGATGTGTGAATAATTTTAATGAACTACAGCATGCACCGTACTAATGTTTCCAGTAAGAGAATGCTGTATGTGAAGTAGCACAGTAGCATATTTTTCCAAATTTAGCATGGACTCTCTGCCCATTACATGTATTATGGTGGTGGACTGAGACCTCATCTGCATTCAATTATATGAGCCACCGGAAACAATCAAATCCGGGAAGAAGAACAATGTAGATGGATGATGAGCTCAACCTTGTTTGGTCATTTCCGCTGTGTCTCAATATAAAAGGTCCATAAACTGTACAATACCAAGTGTTGGACAGTCTAACAATGGGTCAAAATGGCTCTTAAGAAATTCCATTATGAGCTAATTTCCATTTTAAGACAGACTCATAACATAGACATCTGTGTGCTGTCACAATAGCAGTGACCTTCCAGAATTTGTACTGTACTGTGGATATACTGTATAAGCACCGGTGCACACCTTACCTGATTTTTCAGATCCAGCTTGGGGCATGGGCGTCCCCCGTTGAAAGCTTTCTCCCTGAGCCATTTGGACCTGATCTTCAGCCCGCTGCCACAGGAAGCACTGCAGGAGGACCAGGCTGACCAATCGCTGAGCTTACAGTCCAGGGGGCAAGGGATGTGGCAAACTTCCACCATGTAGCCTGAAATTGAACATTGGAAGGGGAAGCCTGATTCAGACTTGCTTAGCGGCTGCAGTGAGGATCACATAATAATGTCAGACAGACATGCCACTGGCTTGCACCCCGCCAGACCTTGGACTTGCTCTCTCTGACACCAGGAGATAATTATCTGACTAATGATTGTTTCACGTATACTGTGTGCCAACACAGCATAGTGAGACTGCTTAAGGGTTTGCACACTGTACTGTATAAATAATGTGTTTTGTTTGTCTCCTGTAGGGCAGCAACTAACAATTTCATCATCAATTTATCTGCCTATTATGTCTCTGGTGGTTGATTAATGGTTTACTCCATATTTGAAGGTGATGTCTGTAAATGTCTTGTTTTTCATTGTAATACAAATATATGCAGTTCAATATGATAATAAATCAGAAATGTCAATATTTAAGGGACTGAAAAGAGCTTTTCCTGCCAATATTACATCGAAGATTACCTTAACAATGAATCTAAATAATTGACAATATTTTTTGTCAAATGATCCATCGATTATTAAAGTAAACAAGCAGCTGTAGTTTCTGGACAACTTAGAAAAAAAGAGGACAAAGGTGCTAAAACTAAACAAAACATAGACTAAACATTTCAATTAAAACCTATCCACAAGTTTGCATTTCAATGTCATATAATTAAAATGGTATTATCTCATAAATGGGCTTTAACAATATCACAATTTTTGATTATTCTGACCATTTATTTAAAATTAAAAAAATAGGGCTGTGAATCACCGCTGACTTGTTAGATCAAAATTAAATAACCAGAGCCACCCAACAAGAAATCCTTATCCAGAACACAATGTGAGGCCCAATTATAGTTCAAAAATAGTAAAATACCAAGTAACTGCAGCATACTCCTGTGCTTCCTACCTGAGTCTGTGCAGAGTGAGGGGTTAACCAGGTGTCCCTGCTGGTTGATGCAGGCCACAGCCCTGTAGCGCAGCCCGTGGCCGCACTCCTTCACCTCTCTCTGGCTCATCCAGCCCTGCAGGGAGCCCGGGGCCGAGGGGTCAGGGAGGATGCATGCGGACCAGTTACCAAAAGGCTGCGACAAAAACTCATCACAGGGACACGTCTCGCTGTCCTCGAGCGGGTACAAGTCCTTATCCAGACAATGTTCTTTCTTTTTACTACGACCTAAAAGAGAAGATGGACAAAACAATACAGAGTTACTGAGCACTGGCTGGGTGATGAATGTATATGAATAGTGCTTGGTACTGAAAGAGTGTAAGCGCTACTGAATGCATTAATACATTTATAGTTTTATTTAAATATCAGTTTATAGAGAGCCAACTGGAATGGCAAAAGGGGATCTCTGATCAACATGTTAATACAAGTGTTAAGCACAAACACTTGTTTTGTTTATTTATTTATGATCATATATAATGCATCCCGTATCATATAGCAGTTCAGCAAACTAGAGTACGATCAAACCATAAACTGAGTGTACATTGTTAAATTGTATTATTGCCATTGTCATTAACACTGGCCACATAAAGGCACAAGACATTTTATTTCTTTATGTCATTGAATCATAGCCCACTGTAATATGCCCACTGTTATATGAGCAAAGCTACATCAAATATTAAAGAAGCTAAGTGGACGCAATATCGGGTATTGCTTTATGATAAACAATATAAAAGACAAATTGTAGAAATGTCTCGCAAGTCTTTGAAAAAGTTAATATTTCAAAAAGCAAATGTAACATTACAAAGCAACACAGCAACACTCACTCATTGAATGGAGAAAAACACTTGATTGTTTGCATCATTGTCTTTAACACTGACTGAGGCACAAATGGCAATATAGATATGAATACAAAGCAGTACAATACAACTATAAATGTAAACATACATGTAGATAATGTGAAGAAAACTATTTGGATTCAATTTTGTACAACACTTGGCAGTGGAAACACTATCAAAATGTCATAGACAAGGAATTGATTTACATTTCAGAAAGTAAGTTTCAAACACTAGCGACGTGTGGTTTTATCCCAATCTTAAATCCCATACTTTGTTGTGATGCATTTAAATCACTACATTTGCACTAAGAAAAATCCATTACATCATCAATGGGAATGTTACCTTTTTATTTCTAAGAACAGGCAGTTGAATATAAATGTGTTCACCACTGTTTCCATCTGGTTCCATCGCAGGAGTTAATTAAAAGCTCTTTCTACGTTTCTGATTACATAACACAAATGGTTTCCAAGTTTTGACGATTGGATTAATGCACTCTTCCTTGGAGTTTGACTTTAATCATAACAAATGCCAATCAGTCAAACAAGCTGGACGCCCGGTGGCAGGAAGCCCTTTCCCCTGTAATGCATATTCAGAAGCACTTTCATTGACCTCAGGGAATGATTAGTGCTATTTGAAAGCATATTCAACTTTATTTTTTGTTGCGAAGCCAGGGAATGTTTCACACTTAATGTCTGTTAAACGCCACTTCATCTAAACTCTCTGGATGTTAGACCAGAGTAATTGTTTTCTCGCCATATGGAAACAGCACATTCACAGTAAGTAGAATGCAAATACAAACAACATTATCGTTCAACTTGAACACACTTTCTAACCTTTATTATGTCATTTGTATGCAAATGTAGCATTTTTAGGCATCGCACTTACAGTAAGACCTGAAAGACTAAAAAGTACTTCAGTTGAGAGAAAATACAGAAAGACAATGTATTTCTATTTGAAAAGCTCTTGCCTTTTTTTCTTCTAATGCACATCTCTATATTTTTCATCCATGACTTCTCACCAGCACAGAGTGGTTGCTGTTTATTATTAATGATTAACGGAACCAAATTTAAGTTAAATCTAAAAGAAAATGTTTTTATATGAGTTTTGTTAGACTTTTGGAGAACCAAACCTATGGGAGCATTGGTGGTGTGTTACAGTTGTGCTTAATATATTTTATAGGCTACCCCTTAGGTCACATGTGGCCTAAAACCCCTTTGGTGATTTTATATCACTCAGCAATTGCATATCTTTCCTACAATGCTTATGGCAATTCCCTAAAAACCTGTTATTTCTGTTCCCAGCCTTACAACTCATGAAACATAAGATGTCTTTAGGATGTCATGACATATTCTGAGGCTTGTTCTGATGGACCATTTGGTGCCATTTCAACAACCAACAATCAATTAATATTAGAACATTTCCTTTAAAATGTAATATGCACCTCATGACTCCAGCACAAAATCTTTTGTCTTAGGGGGAGGATTATCTTTCATTTCAAGCTATCTCGGTTAACATCTCCATTATGACTATTAGAGCTAACCTCTCAATAAATTCCACTTCAGGCTTCAAATAATTAGTCCTGTTCATTATGTTTGATGAGTAATAATAGATTGAGCGTGAGCAGGAAGGTAACATCGCAGCTGAAAGGCATGTGATGCTCTCGAAACACTGTCATTTTTAATATCCGGGGAAGAAACAGACGCAAACTGTCAAGCTGTCCAAATGCTGAAAAAGCGTTCTCATGATTGATTGTCTGCTTCACATCATTGAATAGAGTTTATAACAGAGCAATGGGGTTTTGTTTTTAACAGCTATCAATATTCCGCAGTCATTAACATTATAGTGTTGCTGCAGTACATTGTTTTTTAAAACATGTTTAGAGAGTCAATGCTGTCAACGGCTCTTGATGTAAATGTCAACACTAAACAAATTACGCATTTGATGAGAGCGCCGCACCACTTGAAGGATCTGCATTCAGTTATGTAGTAGAGAGAGACAATACAAGCAAAGGAAACTGTCTGGATTGGATTAAAGGTTAAAGCTTTTGACATATCTTTATATATTATGATGCAAAATGCAATCAAAATAAGTTTCCCCAACTCATTGACTACATTTAAAATTGGATTTATAGACAGACACGGCCCATTTTTAAGGGTCTAAGAAACATGAATGCAAACATTTTTCTCTTTTACTGTAAAATAAAAATGCAAACGTAATACCTTGACTTGAGCCAGGTGGAAAGAAGTAAAGAAACACACGCACACGCAAGCACACACACATCCAAAGTCTGGTGAAAGAGTTGCATCGCAGTTTTTCTAATCCTGCTGTACTGGTGCCTCCCTATTTGTTTCATGGATCCTGGGTGTCCCGGCCTCCTGTGTGCCCAGTGAGCAGCCCATCTGTTTCTGGAGTGGGGCTGATTGCAAACATTCCACACAGATTGTGAACTCACTGCCATCGCACTGCAATTCACCAACAATCTGTTTCATCTATGCACACTGCTGGTGGTTGAGTGTAGAGCGCCAGAGTAACATCACTTCACTTTGACAACTACATTACTGGCAATATCACCACATAGACCAACAGGCACAACAACAATCTGCATGTGAGACGCCAATATCTAACTTGTTTTAGCCTTATGCATTTTAATTAAACCCACATTTTCATAATGATCTTTGTGTAATATCTGTTAAGTGGATGCGCCATTAGCAGGCATGATACTGTATAATCTTCTGTATAATCTTCTTTGAAAAAGTGCTGAAAAGTATCAGCAAATGTGGATCGAGTGAAAGAGCTTCAGCTTATTATAGAATAGCCATGGGTGAATGAGCTTGAAAGAGATGTCAATAAGTAGGCAAAAGATGATTGATGTCTCCTTCAAGGAAATGTTAACACAATCCTTTCTGCCTTCCTGTCTGTTATGGTCTAGCTCAAATTTTTTAAATTAGAAAAATCTGTTGTTGCACAATCATGTTGCAATTTCCGTTGGCAATTCTCAGATTGATTAATGTCAGTCCATGTCTAGTGTGCATGCGTCAACCATTCATGCCGCCTGTTGCAGTTCCTTCTGCTAGGTTGTTACTCTTTTTCCACTTTTAGGTTTCTTAGTTTATAGTACTTTTTTTTTTTCTACTTGCATCTTCTTAAGCTACACCCTCTCCTAACCTGCGTGGAGGTGGAGTTTTTGTTTCTTGTATCCCCGTTGAATTACTGCTGTTAGGCGTCGCCACTGTTGCATACAACCACTTGGCTGCCTTGTTTACACCAGGGACCGGCTGACATGACGGCAGGAACAACGGCTATCCCCTCTGGAAAAGGACACATTTTTGGGAGAAAAGGAGATGTAAGCCATGTCTCCCCCTCTCATCTTGGCCAGCGTAAGATCACTGGCTAAGAAAATGGACGAGCTAATGGCGTAAGCTAGGAGTGAAACCAAATACTGGAGTGTAGGTCAATGACGACAACCTTTCAATCGACGGCTTCCGGTCTTTAGAGGGTCCCTAGGCTGTGGAGGACGATCCTGTGCCTAAGACGCCATGTCCCAGTGGCTAGACTGACTTTCATTGCACTGTTTTACTTGAACCCCTTAAAAACGTTTGTATATATTTTATTCTTAAATGATGCAACTGTCACAAAAACTAAATTCCTGATTCTGATATGATCTTAAGTTAGGTTTGAGCACATTAAAACATTTCTGAGGGTTTGAGGCATACGACTAGACCCATCAGCAGGATATTTCTGTGCCAGTTTATGACTATCTGCTCAAGGAACTAAACATCAGCTTCAATTGGGAAAGTCTTTTCTGTCAAAGTTACAGATAACAAATTGTTCCTGTCCAGATTAGCAAGCCTTCAGTAGTAACAATCCATCAATGCCGAAATGTTTCATTGTAGCTCAATGGATCAGTGTTTAGCGTTTGTGTTTAGCAGTTCTTGGTTGAGCGAGGGAGAAACAGAAGCTGCACAAGGGGCCTCACCTGATTGGAGCAGAGGCTAAGGTCAGCATTGAAGTTGTCTGGTGGCAGTAAATATACACTGGACGTTTGCCCATGAATAAACAATGCCTAATGCCGAACCAAAATACCTAGGAAGACTCTGTGTCTTGCTCACCAGCTGCTAGACAAAACTGAAGGGAGAATCTCTAACCCCTGCACTCCGCCTTGGTTGAAAAATGTATATAAATATATTTATTTAATGCCTTTTTGTTAAGCATTACCTCAAGTGTATACTTGTAGGCTTACTGTCAAAAATATACTTAAATTGTACATACACCCGAGAAACAAGTGTTTTATTTTTATATTAAAGTGCTTTTAAAGTATTTTATGAATTATGGTATATATGGCTGTCAGGAAAACAGTCCCAGAAAAGTTGCATCATAAAAGAAACAAGCCTCTATTTCAGTGGGCTTCATCTCTCCTGTAACATAATGCCTCGTAAAAACCCATGTACTGTGGGATAGGTGCATAATAAATCCAAACGATCAAATATAAGCATGCTATCAGACCATTTAGGAGAAGAAATACTCATGAAGTACAGAAAAGAACAACGGCAAAGATAAAACTGAATTGTGAAATAAAAAAAAAACAGTTCCCGTAAGCAAATTGACCATTTGAACTGCAGTAGTTGTATAAAAGGCCCGGCTAAAATGATACACATGGGGTACTTAAAAGCTTATTCTGACAAAGAAGAGAGTTGGAGCAGTAACAAAGCTGGATAGTGTAGCTAAACCATTTATCTGCAGTTCAGCTTTTACAGAGACACACACAAACTCTGCTCTCTAATCTGTGAATTGAATACCCATACAACATTCAACATTCTGATTAACGAGAAATGAACTACTCAATAGCTGCAAATAAAGCAATGCAGAAAAAATGAAAATCCATAATTTTCCAAAAAAGAATTCCACCCAAAACAAATCAGATTCTATCCTGAGACAATTTTGACTACACCAGCATCTCCATAAATGTGTGATATTAAAACACATAATTATTTATCATATAAACGTTTAGAAATCACTATAATTAATTAAAGTAAACTGGCAACATAAAGTCACCAAGCCGATTTCGGCCGTCGATAGATGTCGATAGATGTCTGGCCGTCGATGAGCGTCCTGTCGCCCTACTCAGATTGGTGTGTCCCGCCCATGGATGTATAATAAAAACTGGATACAGCGTGGGAGGCGGGGCCTCGTTCATTCCTATGAGAGTTGTTCATTCGCGCATGAAGACAAAATGGCCCAACTTTTGAGAGAGCGAAACGTCACAAAAGTATTCATATAATCATATAATCCGTTCTTATTGTGCATCCATGGGTAAAGGTAAAACTCATGTAGTACTGAACACGTCACGTGAACGTGCCGGGCGGCGCGGTCCCGTGGGTTAGATCCGCGTTCATAGTGCCCAGGAAAATAACTCTCAGAATAACGTTATTAGCACATTTTACAACTTGAGGACTGAATGTTTTTAATAAGGGCTATACAAATGTTCATACTGGGTAGTTTAAAAAAAATTATCCAACGATTTACAGATGTCTCTTTCCCAATGTTAGTCAATGGGAAAAAGTCTTTCCGGGCCCAGCGACTGATACGGAAGTGTAGTACCGCCGTTTGGCCACAACGAATATTTTCCTCAGAGTCCGGCGCACTTCCTGGGGGCTTGGTCCCGCCCCGTCGTGTCTTTTCGGCCGTGCCGACACCTTCCGCGTCCGATTCACCTTGTTGAATCGGCCGCGGAGCCTGCGGAGGCTGTCGGCAAAATAAATCATTCTGATTGGCTGCAGCTTAGCGAAATATTATTTGCCTGAATAGAGTGCCACAGTGACGCGTCCTAAAACCCGGAAGTAAACTCTTTCCGGTTCCTTCGACAAAAACCAATGCAATTTCTCTATAGGATTTTGGAAAATAGATCGAAATAAGGTCTGTGGTTGAAACAAATTAAAGAGACAGATCACGTTTTGTTCAGCCGGATAATATCCACTTGTCTACCCTACTTTTATAATTTTGGAATCATAAATCTAATCGATAGATTTATGATTCGAAAATTATCCGGCTGAACAAAACGTGATCTGTCTCTTCAATTTGTGTCAACCACAGACCTTATTTCGAGCTATTTTCCAAAATCCTATGGAGAAATTGAATTGGTTTTTGTCGAAGGAACCGGAAGTGGTAAAATGCTAACTTACGTCCGGGTTTTAGGACGCGTCACTGTGGCACTCTATGGGAGTGGAGCAGTACAGTACTTAAAGACCCAGTGAAGTGTGCGCCGGTGCATGATCTGTTATGCTAATACGTATAGTAATGACCAAAATTGTCCATTGGAACCCATATAAAAGATGTTGGAATAGCAACGAATTTGACGAGTTGGAATTTTCCGCTGGGAAACCTCCGCCTTCGTGGGCGTGGCTTGCGATCTACTGCGTGACGTCAGAAGATGGGCTCAGCCGAAGTGTTTACATTCACCACCGTTCATTTTGTCTCTGTTTCAAAGTGGAATTTACCAACGTTTTTGAGCGAGTATTTTATTGGAAAGTGTTTCGCAGTCGACTGGAAGTGATTGCCAATCGAGGAAACCTGACAATGGAGGCGACAGTGAAGAAAAAGGGAGGAAAAACACACGGGAAGCGATGCATTGCCGCTGGCTGTGGTAATGTCAATTCTGACGAAGTGGCGATGTTTCTGTTACCAAAAGATGAAGGTGAGTGGCTGGTGTTATTGTTTCGTAGATTCGTAGATTGTTTATGAAAAATAAAGGCCACTGTGTTTGTGTCTACTAACAAGACTATCATGGCGGCGGCAGAGCTCAAGTCGAGTTTCTCCGCCTGGAGATATTCTCACTATTTCACTTTTGTCGAGCACAAAGAAAAGAACGTTTTAGTTAATGTAAGTTGTGTCTTGGCGGGTCAAAGATCCTACTCGGCCCAAAACAGCAATTAAAATCTGTTGAAACATCTGCAGAACAAATATGCT
>JASDAP010000392.1:0-40316 GCA_031216635.1 Dissostichus eleginoides | reverse complement strand
TGCTGTGGCTGATTGGACAGGTGGAAGTTCAGTTCTATGTTTTAAGTGTTTTTTGTATGTTTCTCCTGACATATGTTGCGCTCTACAGTTTGTTTTTGTTTATGCGATTTAGGCAAAGTTTTTTCATGTACAGACGTCTTCAAGCAGGCAGGGCTATTTACTCTAATGCTAAACAGAGATTATGGCTTACTTAAATATTGTTAGCTATAATGTAAGGGAAATTAACAACCCGATTAAAAGGAAAAAGATTCTGGGACAATTAAAGAGAGAGTGGGTGGAACAAATCTATAGTGCATCATGTGGGAAGAGTAAAAAACGAGGAGTAGCTATTTTAATTAACAAATCAGTATACTATAACAATGAGAAAGTCTTCCAGGATATTGAGGGTCGTTATGATATGGTAATTGGAGCAATAGCTGGCCTAAAAATAACTATCTTAAATGTGTATGCACCAAATGAAGACTGCAATTTATTTTTTAAAAAGATTGCAGCCCTAGTGGCAGATAATGGAGAGGGAATAATAATCATAGGGCGTGACTTCAATTGCACACTGAACAACAAAATGGATAGATTACCCGTAACAATAAGACCCATGCCTAAAATGGCCAGAAATGTCTTAAACATGATGAAGGAGTTGGGATTAGTTGATATCTGGCGACACCTACACCCAAGAGACAAAGACTTCACGTTCATGTCCCATGTTCATGGAAGTTATTCAAGAATAGATTACTTCTTGGTGTCGAAAAAGGATACATACCGGATAAAAGATAGTGTAATTGAACCAATAACAATCTCAGACCACAGTCCTGTCTCTATGAAAATCAATCTGGGGTTAGATAAATGGTTTAGTACTGGAGACTTAACGTCTCACTATTGGCAGATAACCGGATAAAACAGGAAATACGTTCTGCAATATCTGAATACTTTGCCTTGAATGATAATGGTGAGGTCTCCCCCTCGGTGCTAAAGGAATTAATAGTCAGTTATGGAAAGAGTTTGATTGGAAGCTGAAAATCAGATTTTTTAACACTCCTTTTTTAATTTCTAAATATGTACAAGGACCATCGGTCGCATTATGTTGGAGGAAATGCGGTTAAAATAGGGGATCATACACACATCTTTTGGGATTGCCCAGTAATTGAAGGATTTTGGAAATCTGTTAAAGAGGAGATTAAAAACATCCTGGAAATGACTGTTCCTCTGGAGCCTATGTTGTTCTTGCTCGGAGCTATACCTACAGACACTTACGATTCAGACCAGAGGTACATATTACGGATACTGTTATTAATTGCCAAAAGATTATAACTGTGAACTGGAAAAATGCTAAATCTCCGACAATCATTCAGTGGGTGCACAGACTTAAACAAGTCTACACGATGGAAAAAATGACGGCGAGCCTGCAGATAAAAATGGACTCTTTTACCCAAAGATGGAACTGTGTTAAAAGATATCTGGATGTGTCGCTGGTTGAAGAGGGTTGTTGAAACTGAACCGAACTTTAGATGAATACTATGGAAAAAGTCCCCCTGTAACTGATCCTGCTGTGCCAAAGATGGCAGTCCCTGTGTAACTGATGCTGCTTTGCCAAAGATGGCAGTCCCTGTGTAACTGATCCTGCTGTGCCAAAGATGTCAGTCCCTGTGTAACTGATCCTGCTGTGCCAAAGATGGCAGTCCCTGTGTAACTGATCCTGCTGTGCCAAAGATGTCAGTCCCTGTGTAACTGATCCTGCTGTGCCAAAGATGGCAGTCCCTGTGTAACTGATCCTGCTGTGCCAAAGATGGCAGTCCCTGTGTAACTGATCCTGCTGTGCCAAAGAGGTCAGTCCCTGTGTAACTGATCCTGCTGTGCCAAAGATGGCAGTCCCTGTGTAACTGATCCTGCTGTGCCAAAGATGTCAGTCCCTGTGTAACTGATCCTGCTGTGCCAAAGATGGCAGTCCCTGTGTAACTGATCCTGCTGTGCCAAAGATGGCAGTCCCTGTGTAACTGATCCTGCTGTGCCAAAGATGTCAGTCCCTGTGTAACTGATCCTGCTGTGCCAAAGATGGCAGTCCCTGTGTAACTGATCCTGCTGTGCCAAAGATGGCAGTCCCTGTGTAACTGATCCTGCTGTGCCAAAGATGGCAGTCCCTGTGTAACTGATCCTGCTGTGCCAAAGATGGCAGTCCCTGTGTAACTGATCCTGCTGTGCCAAAGATGGCAGTCCCTGTGTAACTGATCCTGCTGTGCCAAAGATGGCAGTCCCTGTGTAAAATGCTTTCATTAGTATTTATTTGATTTTACTTCATTTATTTATTTTTATTTCCCAGTTTGTGTTTATTTATATTATTTTCTTGATTATTTCAGTTTCTACTACATTTGCTTTATTTGCTCTGCCATTTGAATGAAAACGACCTGTGTCAGGATGTGTCTTGTCTTGTTTTGTTAAAGTGAAAATAAACAGTTCAAAAAAAAAAAAAAAAAAAAGTTGACGCCAAAACGACGGTTGTAAAAATAGGTTCTATGGCTGTCAAACAGGAAATATAAACATTTAGTGTTGCTACTTACTTTTAATAGCTCTAATGCGCCTCGCGACTTCTCTTAAAGGTCTCCTATTATGCTATTTTTAGGCATATATTATGGGTCTCAGATATATAAAAATATATAAAAACATGTCTATGGTGTGTTTTGCTCAAAATACCAAAGAGATCATGCATTTTAGACATCCCTCATATCCCTCTGTTTCAGCCCTGTTAGAGAAGTGCTGATTCTGGGTCAGTAGCTGCTGGCCCCGCCCCCTTTGGAGCACGCAGGCACACTGTGAGCTCCAGAGAGATGAGTGGCTGCACTGCTCAGATACAGCTTAATGCTGCCGTGATTAAACGCCATATCATGTTCCAAACCACATCAAGGATTATTTCTGAAACAGTATGGAGCTCAAATGCTTTTTCTCTTGCGGGTTTACCACAAGGTGAGTTCCTTTTTTTATATCCTGCTTTTTTACACATACTCTCTCCAGTGCAGCGTTAGTTCTGAGTGTTAGCGATGCTTGCTAATGTGAACAAAGACCATATCACTTCCAAAAAACGCTGCACATTGTCTCTGATACAGAAACGTTTCTGATAGGGCCGTGGGCGTAAAGCCAGCCCACATTTCCGATATTACATTATATCAGCAGCAAATCTGGATCAGCTCCGTTGTACCCCCGTTTTTAGAGATTTGGGTACAGAGGAAAAGAGAGACACTTTGTGAGTCTTCTTACACACCGGGGACACATATTTATGTATAAAAGACATCAAAAGGTGCATTTTGCATGATAGGAGAGCTTTAATACATCAATGCTCGTGACAGGTCCACTGTCAGTCAACATGGTGAGGGGGGCGGGTTTGGAGAGAAGCCGTGACGGGATTGGCTCTGTCCATTGTGAATCACAATAGAGTGGTGCAGTGACGAGTCCTAAAACCCGGAAGTGAGTTAGCATTTTACCACTACGGGGGTGTTTCTCAATGTCGAGGAGGCTTGCTTGGTAGCACATGTACCTCCGAGTGAGTTCATTAAGAAGCGAGGCAAGAATACCTCCTAGCCTGGGAAAACGAAGAATGGAACAGGCTAGCAAGTGTGCAGGTGTGCGTCATATGAGAGTCTTACATTTTCCGCCAAAGATTTTGGAAATTGTTCCGTGCGCAAAGCATTGTGGGGATTTTAAGACCGCGGAGTCTACACATGTGCAGCCTCGAAATTTCCCGCAACGCAGTACGCCGGCCTTGGTAGAATTCCAAGTATCCTGGACATTGGAACAATCCTTCGGCGGGACTCGATGACTTAGTATCCTTGAAATAGTGGCTCTGGAGCAGCTTTCCTCGACATTGAGAAACACCCCCTGTTCCCTCATCTCAGAGTCAATGGGATTCCATAGGATTTGGGAAAATAGCTGGAAATAAGGTCTGTGTTTGACACAAATTTAAGAGACGGATCACGTTTTGTTCTACGACATTAAATCCATCAGCAGTGACCCCACTGGTGATTTCTGAAGAGTTGACGTGTCTGAAAAACGATGGTTGTTAACAAGTGGCTGAATAGGACTACAGAAGTTGTCGAGGACGTTGTACGTCATTACACCGAACACGTAAACACTCCCGCTAAGTTTGCTTGTCCTGTTCTGCTTGAAAGCAAGTACCTGCCTCCTGCAAACTGTTCAAACAAACGCTTCAACTTGTACAATTTTGAATCGTTGAACAAAACGTGCATTTATCTAACAGGTTAGTTTTCCACAGACCTTATTTTGAGCTATTTTCCAAAATCCTATGGAGAAATCCCGTTGCTTTTTTGTCGAGGGAAACCCATGCGCAGCTTATTTCCGGGTAAATACGTCATCCCTGCACCACTCTATAGACTGTATGGAGATAACTTCCTGCCGAAACTCCACAAATAAACTAAACATGTTTTACATTTGTAAATAAATAATTCACCAACAGAAACAGTGTGGTTTGCAAATACAAAACACCATCTACAAACGTATGCATTCTGTTTAGCAAGTTAAAAACGTATGAAACAAACACTTTACATTTCTCTAGTAAATCATGTTTCAGAAAAAAAATACAGCATAGATCTTACAAGTACACAAAAATATTTTCTACGAGTACAACAAAAGAAATCACGTTACTTTTGCTGGGATATTCCGCCGTGGTTATGATACATCCGTGGGATTTTCTCACAAATGTCCTGAGATATTCTCCACAGCAGCAGGGGACGCTACTGAGTCCATTTAAGGGACGGGAGGTTGAGCAGAGTCAGTGGGTGTTTCTCAATGTCAAGGAAGGATCCTTCAGAGCCACTATTTCCAGGATGCTACGTCATCGAATCCCGCCGAAGCACTGTTCCAATGTCCAGGATCCTTGGAATTTTACCGAGGACTGAGGGTGTTTCTCAATGTCAAGGAAGGATGCTCCAGAGCCACTATTTCAAGGATGCTACGTCATCGAGTCCCGCCGAAGGACTGTTCCAATGTCCAGGCTCCTTGGAATTCTACCGAGCTCGGCGTCCTTCGTAGCGAGAAATTTCGAGGCTGCACATGTGTATCCTCCGCGGTCCTAAAATCCCCAAAATGCCGCACACCTCGTTAGCCTGTTCCACCATTCTTTGTTTTCCGAGGCTAGGAAGGATTCTTGCCTCGCTTCTGAAGGAAGTGACTCGGAAGACATGTCCTGCCAAGGAAGCGTCCTCGACATTGAGAAACACCCGGAGACCTTCGCTGCGGGAAATTTCGAGGATGCACATGTGTATCCTCCGCGGTCTTAAAAGCCCCACAATGCTTTGCGCACAGACAATTTCCATGCTCTGAATCCAGGCAGTACACATTTAAATGTAAGTATGTTCAGTGGCGTAGTAAATGTGCACATGACTTGTGTTTAAAGTGTATAGTCCGTTTGAGTTTTGCCCGTGTGAACGCAAACCAAACCTTCTGAAAAATGAAACAATGTAACAAACTGTGGTCTGGTGCAGACTGGAAAGGATGTACAGAAACACTTTTTTGGAAAACTATGAGAATGAAGAAAGGTGATTGAAGATGAGAAATGATTGTAAATGTATGTATAAATGTAAATATGTAAGTAGGAATAACTTGCAGAAATGATTTAATGGATAATCATTGATCAGCAGTAAGTAAGGGGGTGGCATTATAAGCATTTGCTTCTTCCTGCTCCCTTTCGGACACATATGATTTATAATTATTATTATTATGAATATTTTTGTTGAACATATGTCACAAAGTGAATAAGTCATTACGTTACAGTGAGATGGATGGTTAAACCTTTTATATAAGTGTTGCATGTTACTTATAGTGTTGTGATTTTAATGAGGTGTGCTATATAGCAATGAACTCTTTTTATGTGCATGTTCGTTTAACCTCCTCAACAAACTGTCACAACAAAGACACAGACACTGCCGATGACACACCGGCACCCAGGGACATCAGCGATCTGATTCGCCAGTGGCCAAATCCACTCCCCCATAAATACGCCGACTACCTGTTAGACGAGGCGTTCTTCTCTTGACAGTTCTTCCTGCTCATCGCCGAGATCGGACGTCGGTTCCTCTGCTCCTCCTCCTCCTCCTCCTCCTCACCTCGCCGCAGATCGGACCGGAACGGACCCTTCCTGCTCCTCCTCACCTCGCCGCAGATCGGACCGGAACGGACCCCTCCTGCTTCTCGCCGAGAACGGACCTCTGCAGTTCCTCCTCCTGTCGGCTGGACAGACCCTCTCTAACCATCGGATGCAACGCTTAACAACCTCCAAATAAAGGGAAGTAGCTAATTCTCCTGCTTTTGTGCGTGTGGGTTGTTTGTCACGAAAGCTACGTTGCTGTCCTGAGTCTCCTTTCTGTTTGTTACCGAGGGCTCCGAGACTAGAGGCTTGACGGACAGAGTGTGGCGCGCCGGCAAAGTGGAATCCCGGCACTGGATTTCCTGGAAGGGACTGGAACATTGGCACTCTGTCTGGCTAAAAGGGAAGACCGAGTGAGAGCTCGGTTCCAAGCGGACAGGACTTTCATGATTTTATAAACCCCTGCTGGACAGTATTTCCTAGAAACGGGTTTTATTTCATTGAACATTATTTTAACTTTACGCTACTTAAGTATTTTATCAAGGAGTGTTTTAAAGTAACTTTGTATCAATAAACCATTTTAAACCTATTGTGCTGTCCTTCTCACTGTATTGGTGTGGCCGGGAATCCGAATCTTTTAAATAAATTTGATGTTAACAGGCCTCGCTAGGCTGTTACACATATACATATTAATATGAACATTTTTGTAGAATATCTAAATATTATTATGAATATTGATAAATACTGTATTCTAACAACACGGTATTCTGTTTTCACATTGTTTTTTTTATTTGTTTTTTTTAATCTGTTCGAAATAAAGATGGAAATGAAATGCCACAGTTTATTATTGATTGGTGATGTTATGATTTTCTTATGGCTGCTTATCCTCCAGGACTTTTTCAAGGCTGCAAACAGAAGGAAAACGTTTTATGTTAGTTCAGTGGTTCTGTCCTGGAGAGATGATCATTTTACAAAATCAGTTACTCAAGTATATCTTCGCAAATCAGTAACTTATGAGTCTTCAAACAAATCGCGCTCAATTTAAGGCGGGGCCTTGCATATGATGCACACCTGCACACTTGCTAGCCTGTTCCATTCTTCGTTCTCCGATGCTAGGAAGGATTCTTGCCTAGCCTCTGAAGGACCTGACTCGGAAGGACATGTCCTACCAAGGAAGCGTCCTCGACATTGAGAAACACCCACTAACAGCCAGTCTGGTAGAAGCCAGTCTGATGACAGCGGTGTTTTCTAGCGATCCGATCCAGACTACATTAACAATATGTTAAATATCTCTCATTGTCTGGCCTTAGAGAAATTCACCTATGCTTTAAAGGTCCCATGTCATTGCCATTCTACTGATCATAATTCCATTGTTGAGGTCTACAAGAATAGGTTTACATTGTTCAATGTTCCAAAATACATTGGTTTCTCATACAGCATCTCTGTATAGTATGTGTATTCACTCTCTGTCCTAAACGGCTTGTTGGAGCTATCGGAACTAAACGGGAAAAGTACGGGTAAAAGTACTCGTGTGAACGCGACTAAGGATCCTGTACATTGGAACAGTCCTTCGGCGGGATTCGATGACGTAGCATCCTGAAATAGTGGCTCTGAAGGATCCTTCCTTAGGCGCTTTCACACCGGAGTACTTTTCCCCGTACTTTTCCCTTTTAGTTCCGATAGTTCCTGGGATTTTGCGTTCACACCAAAAAGAGAACTTAGTTCATGAGAACTTTTCCCCCCTTTTCAGTCCCTGCTAGAGAGCAGTACTTTCCTGGGAGAAAAAGTTCCAATTTCTGATTGGCTGGGTGAATTGCAAACCACGCCACGTAAAACTCTGAAAGGTTTTGTGAAGCCGCCATTGTATTTGCTGGCATTAGCATTATTAGCATTAGCATTAGCCCCGCGCACCAACGGAGAGAGAATAACTTATGGCAACACACAAAAAAACATGGGAGCGGTGGATGAGGAGGTGTCGGCGTTCTAGCAATTTACTCGGAAGGCTTCAGTAGAAGCTGCTGGGAGTCCCAGCAGCTTCTACTGAAGCCAGTCCCTGCAGCTTCTACTGAAGCCAGTCCCCAACTCCGGGACTGGCTTCAGTAGAAGCTGCAGGGAGTCCCAGCCGCTTCTACTGAAGCCAGTCCCTGCAGCTTCTACTGAAGCCAGTCCCCAACTTCAGGGACTTCGTGTGGCAGTGGGTGTGTCACCATGTCGAGTACGCTTGCTTGGTAGCACATGTCTTCCGAGTCACTTGCTTCAGAAGCGAGGCAAAATACTTCCTGGAATTCGGAAAAGAAGAGTGGAACAGGCGAGCAAGTGTGCGTCATATGAGAGGCCCGCCTTACATTTTCCGCCACAGATTTGGGGAAATTGGTCAGTGCGCAAAGCATTGTGGGGATTTTAAGACCGCGGAGTCTACCGATGTGCAGCCTCGAAGTTTCGCGCTACAAAGTACGCCGGGCTCGGTAGAATTCCAAGTATGCTGGACATTGGAACAGTCCTTCGGCGGCAATCGATGACGTAGTATGCTTGAAATAGTGGCTCTGGAGCAGCTTTACTCGACATTGAGAAACACCCTGTATACGCCGTGAAGTGGTTTGCGGCCTGCCAGTAAACCCAAAGCAGAAGAAGAAGAAGTGACGTCAGCGGCTTCATTTGCGTAATCTTCTCTCAGCTTATTCCGGTGTGAACGCGATCTGCTCTTTAGTTCCATGGGGGAACTAAGTGCTGGGAACTAGTGCTGGGAACTAAGTACGGCAAAGTAGGCTACTTGGTGTGAAAGCGGCTCTTGACATTGAGAAGCACCCATTGTTTGTGCCTTTTGACAATTTCACTTCCATTTAAATTATTTGTAATCATTTATGTTGTTTTTAGTTTTCTCTTTTGAGTTATGTTGACCGTGTGTTCCATAATCTGTATATTTTTTAATGTTATGAATTTAAGTATTACTTGTTTTCAGTGGCGACTCGTCATTAGGGCAGGCACAGCCCCACCTACTGTCAGCAGAAATTAATTATAATAATAATTCCAAAATATGTATAACATATATGTTAAATATATTTTAAGATCATGTTTAGTCGTCTGATTCGTCTCTACATTGCTGTTTAGTCTGCGTTCTTCTAATTAGTGTCTACAGTGTGCCTATTGAGCCGGGCTGAGCGATGTAGAAATGAATGGGTGCTGTGAAAACTACACTGCGCATGCTCAGAGTCTTTTTATTCAATGTGTGCGGCAACAAATAATCCCAAGTGGGGCAAGGTGCTTGCAACCCCACCAAAATCTCATAATTCATAGCTGATTGGCTGTAATAGGTGTGCCGCGAAAAGTGTAGTTGTGAAAGGAGACGAGAGAGAGCAGCGTATAGTGATTCAAGTCAGTAAACGGAAAGAAAAAATGAATGAAGTTGACCATCTACTGCAGCTTTGTAAGTTCATTTCATGTCATATATTTTGTTGATCTTCTGTGTTTTGCCTATAGGCTATTGCTCTGCTGGATCCATTGAGTCTGTGTTTTCCTTATATTTACAGTCTATGGTATTTAATTCTGAAGCATTACGGTTGTTGTTATTGTTAAGTATTGCTTTGCGATGGTGCCCTTTACTCCATGTATTAAGGTGCATTACAATATGACATCCCCACGCTGTGTACGTAAATGTACGCGCTGAGTGTTGCTCCGTGTTCTTCATTCACGGCGCACCAGAAGCTTATATGTAAACATCTAAGTTGTTCATGCCGCACCAGTTTTGTACATATAAAAACGCCACTGCTTGTTTTATTTGAACCATGTTGTGTGTTTTATTGTATTTCTTCTTTGCGTTTGTGTAATGTTTTTTGCTGAAAATGCCAAATGGTGAGTTTTGTTGGTGAAAAATGTTAACTATATATATTAACTTATATAATGTCAATTTCTGGATTTTCTTTTTGATATTCTTACTTTCACTGTTAAAATAAACCTACCATTACAATTATAGTCTGTTCATTTCTTTGAAAGTGGGCAAACTTACAAAATCTGCAAGGGATCAAATACTTATTTCCTCCTCTGTATATAATATATGTATCAACTTCCTCTCTCAACAGTCATATGGTGGTTTAGAGCCTCTAACTGATGAATGAACACAACTAAATGTTGAATCACAACGGACTATATGAAGACATCATTTCATTCATTAATTGTGTTATGTTATACTTGATCTTCATAATTTATCACATTAATGAGACATTCAATTAATAAATGTAGATTTTATTAGTTTTTATATACATCTACGCTTTTGGGTATTTTATACATTTTGGAGTCAATGTATAGGGTGATATGAATTCACTTATCAGAGGGATTAACCCACTGTGACATTTGATGGATGACGTCGTTGACAGATTTATGTGCAAACAAATCTAATCTAAATTAAATGACACTTTACAATCAAATATTCAATTTATTTAAGAAAAAGAAATAATCCAAGGGCATCACGGTTTGTATCCTTTATACATACAAATCTTATGTAGAACTACAGCAAACTTTTGTGTAAAAAATACAAAGCTACATTTTTATAATGCACTATACAATTACACAGCTTCCAACAATCCAAGCTGTGACAGCCAGAGACAAGGACGCGGCTGTAGTTTAAGCAACAAGTCCTTCAACTGAAAAACCCAGTCCCAATTCCCCTTCCGAACCAAATGCCCTTAAGCAAGGTTAAATCCTTAACAGTTCATCAAGTTCTGCTCTACATCTGATGCTGATCTCCTTAAATGGGGAAACATTAAACAGAACATCCCTATGCCTTATGGCCTACGCATGAACAAGTCTCCTGTGACGTTTTAAGCCATGCAAGCTTGAAAAGCCCTTGTTACATACTGCACATACATATGGTCTTTCTCCAGTATGGGTTCGCATGTGTAGGTAAGAAAACAGGATTGGACAAAACCTTTTTCACACACGTTGCACTTAAATGGCCGTTCCCCAGTATGGTATCTCCTGTGTATCTTTAATTCTGCAGCAGATCTGAAAGACTTGTCACAGTCGTCGCACTTGAAAGGCCTTTCCCCTGTGTGAATCAAAGTATGCCTCACCAAGGCGTCCTTGCCAAAGAATCCCTTTCCACAGTGCTCACATGGGAAACGCAACCCTTTGTGATGGAAGTTGTCATGCTTCAGGAGGCATCTTCTGGACGTGAAGGTCTTCCCGCACTGAGCGCAGGTGAAGATTGGCATTGGTTTCTCCGTCACAGGTTCTCCAGAGTGATGCACACGCTCCACGTGCCTCGTCAATGTCACACCGTGCCTGAATTTCTTGCCACATTCCAGCAGAGGAATGGATACGCTTTAGTGTGCTTTTTCTGGTGCTCCACAAGGTCAGAGTAGGATCTGAATCTTTTGGTGCAATGAGGACACTGAAATGGTTGGTAACCAGTGTGTTTCCACTCGTGTCTGATGAAACGCTTTAGACTAGCAAATGTTGTCTGACAGTGGGTGCAGGTAAAAGGCTCGATGGGATTATGGACGTCGATATAGTGCTTATGCAGGGCCTTGAACACAGGGAAATTCTCCTCACACTGGTTACACTGAAATGGAGTGTGGGATTCTTTGTGCATTGCCAATGCCTCAGGGTCCCGTACCAGTTTCATGCACACCTCGCAGTAGAGCGGGTTGTGAGTTTGTTTGTGGGAATCCAATGTGGACTTGTACTTGAAGGCCTTGTCACATTCATCACACCTGAAACAATGCTTAACATCCTCAGGCTGCTCAGGATCCACCTGCTGCTCATTGTAGCAAATGTTTCTTAAATGGAACCGAAATGTTTGTTTGCACTTAAACTCCACACTGCAGTGAGGACAGTAGAACGGACCTTCCAGCACGCTTTTGTTTACGTCTGGGCTTTTCTGTTCCGCTTGTGCTGTGTTGTCTGACGACAGCTCTTGGTTGGCTGCCTCACCAGGAAGCCCACTGGATGATTGTTCACCCTCGTCTGCTGCAGTCTCTTGTTCCTTTGCTTTTGTCTGATTTGGACATTTATGCTGCTGCAAGTAACGCAAGCTCTTATAAAACCTTTTACACACAGGACAAGAAAAAGGCAGCTCCTCTGAGTGTCGATTCATGTGACGCTCTAAGAACTTGGCACGAGTCACCACCTTGCCGCACACTTTGCACGTCCTCTCATCCAGGTCATTGCTTTTGGTTGAAAACCTTTTAGGGCTGCTGTTAGTCGCATTGCTGCCCTGTGTCTTTCCGGATTTCCTCCACTGGGACAGGTACCTTTTCATCTTGAGTCCACGGTTCTTTCGCACCGGTCTTTCCAACAAAACGTCAAATTCCGGATCAAGTTTGCCCCTCATTTTGCTTTGCACCTGAAAGTCTTATCTTCAGGACATTTCTTTTTCCTCCCACGTCTATTTGGCTTCTTCTCCACGCTGTTGAGCACCGTCACCTGGCCGTCCTCCCATCATGAGTGTTCCAGACGGCTCTTCTGCCATTTCACTCTCACTGGCCTCCGTGCCATCCAAACGATCTGTAACCACCACAGAGTCCATTTCTGCCTTCACCTCGCTGCCGAGACCAAACCACTGTGTTTGCACACACTCAGAGTTCACAGTTCCCTCCATGCTCTCAGATTCAACCTCCATCTCTTGGCTCACTGTATACATGAGCCCGCTCTCAACATCTGTTTCCGTTTGCTCGTTGACAATCACAACTCGTTCCACAGGAGGCAGACACAGGGCTGACAAGATGCCACTGTCAACTATGCAAGACTCTGAAAAGAAGATATCATAATCATTAAAATGCCAAATAAACCAGACTCGGATTGAGTATCAATAATATTCTGTGAATAGGCTAATTGAAATTGTAAGAAGCTCACCAATGTCCTCCAATTGTCCAAGGTCTTTCTGAGTGTCCAGCAAGCTTTTGAGCTCCTGAGGTTGAGCGAAAGTATCCATGCATTCATTCAGAACAGAAGAGGCATCGCTGAGCAGAGACGCAATCTGACAAAGCCAACATGAAAAAGAATGTAAGGCAACAGTCCTGAAATGTCTTATTGTTAGGTCAAATTTAGTTGAAAGCAACAGAAATATCATGACCCCTTTAAGTTCTTTACAACGCCCCGTTATGAGTAAGTAAGTAAAACAAAAACAGACATTTTGGTAGTTACAAAGCACAAAAACTAGTCCTCTGTGAAGCATAATGTCTTGAGGGTAGGAATATAAAGCACAGAGTTTACCACACACAGCATATTTCCATCTAGTTTTTCATTGACATTGATGTCTACCTGTTGGAGAGTTTGGGTGGGAAGGAGCTTTTCAAGTCGGGACAGAAAGAGCCACATCAGGGTCTGGATTGCTTTGTCGTATGTTGGGCCAAAGTCTCCCGGGAAAACATCCTGGAAGAGAAAGACATACTTGTCACCACAATGAGAAGAACTGGTCCACATTAAGTAAGCTTGGTACACAGCTATTTCTCAAAGGAGTTTGCATATTCTATAACTGATTTAAGTTTTTAAAACATTCTAAAAATACATTTACAAAACAAATCCCAGGTACTTACCTGGAAGAAGTTTCTCCTATCCTCCGGATTTCTCACCAGGTTTTGGACAAGGCCCATGAAATGCGAGTCAGATATGTCTGCATTATCAGTCTGCAAGAAAGATTGGTAATTAATGATAGAACACCACAATCAAGACAAGCACCTCATTGCTACAGATCATTCTCCTCAATGCAAATGATATAAAGGAAAGTAAAACCTCAACACACAAAACACATTTGGATAGTTGATGTTGGCCAAAGGTTTAGCTCACCTCCACATTCCACAGAGTTCTGAGGCTCTGCATCCGGTCAAGATGAGGCTGAATGATGTGGGGGTCCGCAGTCTCCTCAGAGCGGCACAGCTCCAGAATCAGCTACAATCAGAGGTAAGCGGCAATAATGAAAAATGACTAGAGGAAAAGATGGCAGTCAGTTTATTTAACCTGTCACACTGAATGAAACATTTGACATGCACCATTTAGTTCTATAAAGTTCTGGTGCTGTGTCTTCAGTCAAAGCCAAGTCTATCTGTTGACGAGTTCAGCCAAACTCTGTCACAATCACACAGGCAAGACTACTAGTGGTCCATGCAGTGAAGGAGTGATGCTGGGTACAGTCCCAACATGGAGACTAAATACAGCTAATATTAAAAGGGGGATGAAATGGTTTTTTGAAAGTTGTAATATTAACAGAAAAGTTCAAAAGAAAGAAGAAGAGATTTTATTTCAACAAATCTAAAAGTTTGATCAATTAAAAATCCTTGGTTACGTCCATGTAATCCAGCACATTGAAATAGCAACATCCAAGAAAGCATGTACAGAACACTGCAACTGTCCTGTCTGCAGGATGCAGGATGCAGACATACAGGTATCAAAGCCTGATCCAAGGATACAGATCCAACATTTGGCCTGTTCAAATAAAGGGTTTTTTCCCTCTACACTCTCAGCATCAAGACACATTCCATGTCACTATGAAGAATGAGTCTAATAAGCACATTAAGTATCCAACTGAAGAATATTAAAGAAAATGTAAATGCCAAACAGACTGATGTATTTAGTTTCAATAAACCTTATCTATGTATTCCCACAAAAATCATCCTATTAGGTTCATTTTCAAAACAATAACCAACTCATCCTCACCCGTGCTCTGAGACCCAAAATGAGCTCTGCGCGCTGCCTCGTGCTGAGAAGTTGAGGGACTATCTCTGTAACCATGAAAACAAACTCCTCCAGCAGCCCATAATCCGACACAATTTTCTGCTCCACCGTCTGCCAGATGGCCGCAGAGACCAGCCGGATGGGGGGGATCAGGAGGCGCAGCGTGGAGAGGAAGAGAGGGACCTGCACACAGTGACGTACAATTAAGAAAATGTTTAGAAGATGCCACTCTCACATTAGATCAAGACTCATTTAGTAGGTTGAGAAAAAACTGTCTTATAGAACAGGGTTCCCAACCTTTATTGTGCCAAGGACCGGCAGATACATAAAAACAAAATCGCAGACCGGTTGTCAATTTTAACTGATTTTAATATTTACTCTCCACCAGCAGGTAGCAACAGAGGCTAATTGTACGGTGGCCCTGAAGTGCAAAACACCGCAGCATTTCACAAAACGCTGCAGCATTTCAGAAAACACCACAGCATTTCACAAACACCGCAGCATTTCACATTGGACGGAAAGAGTATTCCTTTAGGGAGAACACTTCTTGTTTGTGATTGGACGGAGCCAGCCAGAGAAGCACTGCTGTGATTGGTTGTTTTTGCTGCCAGTCAAGAAATGACACTTCATGATTGGTCACCACCCGACAGCGCAACATGTCCCAACACATCAGCCGTTAGCTGTTAGCACACACTCAGAGCTCACAGCTCCTCATATCTGTTCAGAAACTGGACAAAAGTTAAACAAGTACAAAACAGACTGTCTATGTCATGGCGAATACAGTCGCTGCTTTATTTACGTCTGTATGACGTTGTTGTGAGTGTGGACGGAGCAGCTACAGGTTAGTTTAGCCTGATCGATCCGATTCCGATAGGATTTACATGGAGATACGCCCCGCCCCCTCTCCAGCGCGTCTTGTTTGAATGACACAGCTGACAGCCGCGGTGAAACTCGAGCGATTAGAGCGATGCGAAAAAAACATGAATTAATGCTTTATTAATTCATGGTTTTAAGGGACTTATCTCCATGTAAATACTACGGTAGACTACCCAATATTCGCATCGCTCTAATCGCTCGAGTTTCACCGCGGCTGTCAGCTGTGACAGCCGCTCCTGCTCTCTGCTCCTGTTATTCAAACAAGACGCGCTGGAGAGGGGGCGGGGCGTATCTCTATGTAAATCCTATGGGAGATACCAACTACAACAAAATGAACATATTTGACCGTGATTTAATTGTAATACACGTTTCAAAGTGATGCCGAAGTAACTACATACTGATACCGGTTAGTAAAAACCATGAATTAATGCTTTGACAAGTGTGCAGACAAGACGGCAGGCGAAAAGCTTTTAAAATGCGTGTTTTCTGAATGGAATCGGATCGATCAGGCTAAACTAACCTGTAGCTGCTCCGTCCACACTCACAACAACGCCATACAGACATAAATAAAGCAGCGACTGTATTCGCCATGACATAGACAGTCTGTGTTTTGTCCAGTTTCTGAACAGATATGAGGAGCTGTGAGCTCTGAGTGTGTGCTAACAGCTAACGGCTGATGTGTTGGGACATATTGCGCTGTCGGGTGCTGACCAATCACGAAGCGTCATTTCTTGACTGACAGCAAAAACAACTAATCACAGCAGTGCTTCTCTGGCTGGCTCTGTCCAATCACAAACAAGAAGTGTTCTCCCTAAAGGAATACCCTTTCCGTCCAATGTGAAATGCTGTTTGTTCTGAAATGCTGTTGTGTTTTCTGAAATGCTGTGGTGCTTTGCACTTCAGGGCCACCGTATAATTGTATGTAACAGCCTGAACAAATACTAGAACAATATGCATCCAAAACATATTAACAACGTTTAAAAAAGAACCGGTGTCGTTTTTTGGTTTTTCAGAAAAACGGAAAACCAAAAAACCGACGTTATTCAGTTTTTAAACCAAAACGGGAAAACAGATAAATCAACGTTTTGGTTTTGTTTGTATGATTTACGGATAATCCAGTGAATGCTGGGAAAACGAGGAGAAGGCATTATGAAGGAGGTGTGTGTGTGTGTGTGTGTGTGTGTGTGTGTGTGTGTGTGTCAGACACTGGCATTTGTTTTCAGAAGATATTATGATAGTGTCGTTCGTTCCAGTGCACTCCGACAGCATTTAGCACTACATCGAGATTAAGATTAAACTAACTTATTTTGGGAACACCCGCATATAGGCTACCTATGGAGTTAGCCAGATGTGTGTAAATGACTGTTCATGGTCATTTGAAACAATGCCGGTGTCGGACAGACACAAACACACAGAGCTGAGCAGAACACATACACACACGGTGTGTGTAGAGATGTGTGTAGAGGTGTCTGTGGTTAACACGTAGCAGCCTGCAGTCACTCTTAAGCTGTTCTGATGAAGGTAAACACAGCGAAGGCGGTGTGTAAAAAGGCACAGCTCTTTCCCGCTGGTGCTGCACTTCTCAGAGGCGAGTATACGTCCCGCTGCCTCCTGATGCTGCAGCCATTTCATGAAGTGAAGAGGTTTTCTTCTATAAAACAGCTGTGGGCAGCAGATACTGTGAGAGTCCCGGACATGAATTCATAGATCAAGGCAGACTGGTTTACAGACTCTCCTGTTTTGCCAATCCGGGGCTTAAACAAATAGCTCTACACCCCTGGCCGACATGTCCTTAAAATGAAGTCCGAGTTTGAAATATATCTCAAATAATGTATGCACTGCCATTTCCCCCACATAAACACAACAGTCTGCAATGAAACGGTTGTCTCCTGTGTGCTCCTCTTCCTACTTGGCGCACCGGTAACTTTCTCGTGCGCACAAGAGGCTGAGACCTTAGGCTGAGCCGCCGAATCTCTCGGAATCATAAAAGCTATTTTCAACGGTTTTCTGGTGAAAGATTAACTAGGCTACTGGATGAAATAATGTGACTGGTATAGGTGCGAAAATTAAACACTTTTAGAAAAAAATATGATGATAAAATATTTTTATATATTTATAATTCTGCAAATTACGATAAACTCACAGCTATTTCGCGGCCGGCAGTAACACCTCCGCGGCCTGGTACCGGTCCGTGGACCGGGGGTTGGGAACCCCTGTTATAGAAGATAATATGGCACACCATGCCATTTCTGGACAGAGATGTTACTGAATATGCTTTTAATGCATTATTCAATGCCAACAGCACCACAAACGAAGTTCTATCATCTCCATTTTTGTGGTAATGGATATCTTCAACCTAGACAATGACCAAACTATCGACATCAGCGTTTCCGCCAGGGGGGCGTCTTGCCGTCATTTGACGCCCTTATCAGCTCGGGACGCCCTGAACTCGAGCCGAGGGCGTCCAAAAAATATTAATAATTCGAGAGAAGATCGAGAGTTTTTATCGCTTTAAATAACGAAAAGGACAAGGACATCCCTCTGTTGGTGGGGCAAAGGAGTCTGGTGGGATCTTTTCGGAGTATTAAAGACCGTTTCCCCGACATCGGCGGTGCCTGCTACTGGACAACACGGAACGTGCACGATTTGGACGCGATGAGCGGTGCTAGTGGAGCACACGCGTGAGCTGCGAGCACCAGAGCCTCGCAGCGGCGAAACTGAGGCTCCGTGGTAAACTGTGGTAACATGAAGAGCCATTTGGAGTCGAAACAGCCGGCGCTTTAAGAGAGCCGAGCCAAATGATCCGGCTCACTAACGTAAAAAGACAGTATCTATAAGGGACGGCTCAAGTCAAAAATTCAAGCACCCCCCCCCCCCGCTCTCGGGGTTGACGCCCTCTCAGCCCTGGTCTGGCGGAAACACTGATCGACATGGAAGAAAGTAAGTCGGGAAATGGGAAAATAATGTCATCACTTTCCCGTTAATGCAGTTATTAAGTTGGAAGGAAACACAAGAGGGAAACATGAAATAAATCCACACTCAAACTGCAAAAGGATTATTAAGCATGAAGCAGAATCCAGTAAGAGATTTGCAATATATATCTTAGTCAGAGGTGGAAGAAGAACATAAGTAAAAGTATTTGTTACAAGTAAAAGTCCTGCAATCAAAATTAATACTCAAGTAAAAGTAGAAAAGTATTAGCATCAAAATATACTATTTAAGTAGTAAAAGTAGTCATTTTGCAGATTGGTCCATTTCAGAATAATATATATCAGTGTTTCCCTAGGTTTACTGCTTTGGGGGGGTGCTGCCTGAGCGGGGGGGGGGGGCATTGGGATATATATTTTTTAAATCCTCTGGAGCAGAGAGAGGAGCTGTGGATGTTATTGATTAGTGCATCAGTGTTTCTTAGGGTCCAAAACACTAAACTCACAACTTCAAATGAAAGCGTTTAGTTGATTTAATAAAAGAGCACATCGTCAATGTGAAAGTGACAGTAGATATAGATTAGTTGCAATTTGGTGCTATATATATAATCTATATATATATATAATTATATATATATATATATATATATATAGCACCAAATTGCAACTAATCTATATCTACTGTCACTTTTCACATTGACGATGTGCTCTTTTATTAAATCAACTAAACGCTTTCATTTGAAGTTGTGAGTTTAGTGTTTTGGACCCTAAGAAACACTGATGCACTAATCAATAACAATCCACAGCTCCTCTCTCTGCTCCAGAGGATTTAAAAAATATATATCCCAATGCCCCCCCCCCCCGCTCAGGCAGCACCCCCCAAAGCAGTAAACCTAGGGGAAACACTGTATATATTATTCTGAAATGGACCAATCTGCAAAATGACTACTTTTACTACTTAAAGTATATTTTGATGCTAATACTTTTCTACTTTTACTTGAGTATTAATTTTGATTGCAGGACTTTTACTTGTAACAAAATACTTTTACTTATGTTCTTCTTCCACCTCTGACTAAGTATATATTGCAAATCTCTTACTGGATTCTGCTTCATGCTTAATAATCCTTTTGCAGTTTGAGTTGTGGATTTATTTCATGTTTCCCTCTTGTGTTTCCTTCCAACTTAATAACTGCATTAACGGGAAAGTGATGACATTATTTTCCCATTTCCCGACTTACTTTCTTTCCATGTCGATCAGTGTTTCCGCCAGACCAGGGCTGAGAGGGCGTCAACCCCGAGAGCGGGGGGGGGGGGTGCTTGAATTTTGACTTGAGCCGTCCCTTATAGATACTGTCTTTTTACGTTAGTGAGCCGGATCATTTGGCTCGGCTCTCTTAAAGCGCCGGCTGTTTCGACTCCCAAATGGCTCTTCATGTTACCACAGTTTACCACGGAGCCTCAGTTTCGCCGCTGCGAGGCTCTGGTGCTCGCAGCTCACGCGTGTGCTCCACTAGCACCGCTCATCGCGTCCAAATCGTGCACGTTCCGTGTTGTCCAGTAGCAGGCACCGCCGATGTCGGGGAAACGGTCTTTAATACTCCGAAAAGAATCCCACCAGACTCCTTTGCCCCACCAACAGAGGGATGTCCTTGTCCTTTTCGTTATTTAAAGCGATAAAAACTCTCGATCTTCTCTCGAATTATTAATATTTTTTGGACGCCCTCGGCTCGAGTTCAGGGCGTCCCGAGCTGAATAAGGGCGTCAAATGACGGCAAGACGCCCCCCTGGCGGAAACGCTGATGTCGATAGTTTGGTCTATTGTCTAGGTTGAAGATATCCATTACCACAAAAATGGAGATGAATAGAACTTCGTTTGTGGTGCTGTTGGCATTGAATAATTGCATTAAAAGCATATTCAGTAACATCTCTGTCCAGAAATGGCATGGTGTGCCATATTATCTTCTATAACAGGGGTTCCCAACCCCCGGTCCACGGACCGGTACCAGGCCGCGGAGGTGTTACTGCCGGGCCGCGAAATAGCTGTGAGTTTATCGTAATATTTGCAGAATTATAAATATATAAAAATATTTTATCATCATATTTTTTTCTAAAAGTGTTTAATTTTCGCACCTATACCAGTCACATTATTTCATCCAGTAGCCTAGTTAATCTTTCACCAGAAAACCGTTGAAAATAGCTTTTATGATGTTCCGAGAGATTCGGCGGCTCAGCCTAAGTCTCAGCCTCTTGTGCGCACGAGAAAGTTACCGGTGCGCCAAGTAGGAAGAGGAGCACACAGGAGACAACCGTTTCATTGCAGACTGTTGTGTTTATGTGGGGAAATGGCAGTGCATACATTATTTGAGATATATTTCAAACTCGGACTTCATTTTAAGGACATGTCGGCCAGGGGTGTAGAGCTATTTGTTTAAGCCCCGGATTGGCAAAACAGGAGAGTCTGTAAACCAGTCTGCCTTGATCTATGAATTCATGTCCGGGACTCTCACAGTATCTGCTGCCCACAGCTGTTTTATAGAAGGAAAACCTCCTTCACTTCATGAAATGGCTGCAGCATCAGGAGGCAGCGGGACGTATACTCCGCCTCTGAGAAGTGCAGCACCAGCGGGTAAAGAGCTGTGCCTTTTTACACACCGCCTTCGCTGTGTTTACCTTCATCAGAACAGCTTAAGAGTGACTGCAGGCTGCTACGTGTTAACCACAGACACCTCTACACACATCTCTACACACACCGTGTGTGTATGTGTTCTGCTCAGCTCTGTGTGTTTGTGTCTGTCCGACACCGGCATTTGTTTTCAAATGACCATGAACAGTCATTTACACACATCTGGCTAACTCCATAGGTAGCCTATATGCGGGTGTTCCCAAAATAAGTTAGTTTAATCTTAATCTCGATGTAGTGCTAAATGCTGTCGGAGTGCACTGGAACGAACGACACTATCATAATATCTTCTGAAAACAAATGCCAGTGTCTGACACACACACACACACACACACACACACACACACACACACACACACCTCCTTCATAATGCCTTCTCCTCGTTTTCCCAGCATTCACTGGATTATCCGTAAATCATACAAACAAAACCAAAACGTTGATTTATCTGTTTTCCCGTTTTGGTTTAAAAACTGAATAACGTCGGTTTTTTGGTTTTCCGTTTTTCTGAAAAACCAAAAAACGACACCGGTTCTTTTTTAAACGTTGTTAATATGTTTTGGATGCATATTGTTCTAGTATTTGTTCAGGCTGTTACATACAATTATACGGTGGCCCTGAAGTGCAAAGCACCACAGCATTTCAGAAAACACAACAGCATTTCAGAAAACACAACAGCATTTCACATTGGACGGAAAGGGTATTCCTTTAGGGAGAACACTTCTTGTTTGTGATTGGACAGAGCCAGCCAGAGAAGCACTGCTGTGATTAGTTGTTTTTGCTGTCAGTCAAGAAATGACGCTTCGTGATTGGTCAGCACCCGACAGCGCAATATGTCCCAACACATCAGCCGTTAGCTGTTAGCACACACTCAGAGCTCACAGCTCCTCATATCTGTTCAGAAACTGGACAAAAGTTAAACAAGTACAAAACACAGACTGTCTATGTCATGGCGAATACAGTCGCCGCTTTATTTACGTCTGTATGACGTTGTTGTGAGTGTGGACGGAGCAGCTACAGGTTAGTTTAGCCTGATCGATCCGATTCCATTCAGAAAACACGCATTTTAAAAGCTTTTCGCCTGCCGTCTTGTCTGCACACTTGTCAAAGCATTAATTCATGGTTTTTACTAACCGGTATCAGTATGTAGTTACTTCGGCATCACTTTGAAACGTGTATTACAATTAAATCACGGTCAAATATGTTCATTTTGTTGTAGTTGGTATCTCCCATAGGATTTACATAGAGATACGCCCCGCCCCCTCTCCAGCGCGTCTTGTTTGAATAACAGGAGCAGGAGCAGGAGCGGCTGTCACAGCTGACAGCCGCGGTGAAACTCGAGCGATTAGAGCGATGCGAAAAAAACATGAATTAATGCTTTATTAATTCATGGTTTTTAAGGGACTTATCTCCATGTAAATACTACGGTAGACTACCCAATATTCGCATCGCTCTAATCGCTCGAGTTTCACCGCGGCTGTCAGCTGTGACAGCCGCTCCTGCTCCTGCTCCTGTTATTCAAACAAGACGCGCTGGAGAGGGGGCGGGGCGTATCTCTATGTAAATCCTATGGGAGATACCAACTACAACAAAATGAACATATTTGACCGTGATTTAATTGTAATACACGTTTCAAAGTGATGCCGAAGTAACTACATACTGATACCGGTTAGTAAAAACCATGAATTAATGCTTTGACAAGTGTGCAGACAAGACGGCAGGCGAAAAGCTTTTAAAATGCGTGTTTTCTGAATGGAATCGGATCGATCAGGCTAAACTAACCTGTAGCTGCTCCGTCCACACTCACAACAACGTCATACAGACGTAAATAAAGCGGCGACTGTATTCGCCATGACATAGACAGTCTGTGTTTTGTACTTGTTTAACTTTTGTCCAGTTTCTGAACAGATATGAGGAGCTGTGAGCTCTGAGTGTGTGCTAACAGCTAACGGCTGATGTGTTGGGACATGTTGCGCTGTCGGGTGGTGACCAATCATGAAGTGTCATTTCTTGACTGGCAGCAAAAACAACCAATCACAGCAGTGCTTCTCTGGCTGGCTCTGTCCAATCACAAACAAGAAGTGTTCTCCCTAAAGGAATACCCTTTCCGTCCAATGTGAAATGCTGCGGTGTTTGTGAAATGCTGTGGTGTTTTCTGAAATGCTGTTGTGTTTTCTGAAATGCTGCGCGTTTTGTGAAATGCTGCGGTGTTTTGCACTTCAGGGCCACCGTACACTAGCCTCTGTTGCTACCTGCTGGTGGAGAGTAAATATTAAAATCAGTTAAAATTGACAACCGGTCTGCGATTTTGTTTTTATGTATCTGCCGGTCCTTGGCACAATAAAGGTTGGGAACCCCTGTTCTATAAGACAGTTTTTTCTCAACCTACTAAATGAGTCTTGATCTAATGTGAGAGTGGCATCTTCTAAACATTTTCTTAATTGTACGTCACTGTGTGCAGGTCCCTCTCTTCCTCTCTCCACGCTGCGCCTCCTGATCCCCCCCATCCGGCTGGTCTCTGCGGCCATCTGGCAGACGGTGGAGCAGAAAATTGTGTCGGATTATGGCTGCTGGAGGAGTTTGTTTTCATGGTTACAGAGATAGTCCCTCAACTTCTCAGCACGAGGCAGCGCGCAGAGCTCATTTTGGGTCTCAGAGCACGGGTGAGGATGAGTTGGTTATTGTTTTGAAAATGAACCTAATAGGATGATTTTTGTGGGAATACATAGATAAGGTTTATTGAAACTAAATACATCAGTCTGTTTGGCATTTACATTTTCTTTAATATTCTTCAGTTGGATACTTAATGTGCTTATTAGACTCATTCTTCATAGTGACATGGAATGTGTCTTGATGCTGAGAGTGTAGAGGGAAAAAACCCTTTATTTGAACAGGCCAAATGTTGGATCTGTATCCTTGGATCAGGCTTTGATACCTGTATGTCTGCATCCTGCAGACAGGACAGTTGCAGTGTTCTGTACATGCTTTCTTGGATGTTGCTATTTCAATGTGCTGGATTACATGGACGTAACCAAGGAGTTTTTTAATTGATCAAACTTTTAGATTTGTTGAAATAAAATCTCTTCTTCTTTCTTTTGAACTTTTCTGTTAATATTACAACTTTCAAAAAACCATTTCATCCCCCTTTTAATATTAGCTGTATTTAGTCTCCATGTTGGGACTGTACCCAGCATCACTCCTTCACTGCATGGACCACTAGTAGTCTTGCCTGTGTGATTGTGACAGAGTTTGGCTGAACTCGTCAACAGATAGACTTGGCTTTGACTGAAGACACAGCACCAGAACTTTATAGAACTAAATGGTGCATGTCAAATGTTTCATTCAGTGTGACAGGTTAAATAAACTGACTGCCATCTTTTCCTCTAGTCATTTTTCATTATTGCCGCTTACCTCTGATTGTAGCTGATTCTGGAGCTGTGCCGCTCTGAGGAGACTGCGGACCCCCACATCATTCAGCCTCATCTTGACCGGATGCAGAGCCTCAGAACTCTGTGGAATGTGGAGGTGAGCTAAACCTTTGGCCAACATCAACTATCCAAATGTGTTTTGTGTGTTGAGGTTTTACTTTCCTTTATATCATTTGCATTGAGGAGAATGATCTGTAGCAATGAGGTGCTTGTCTTGATTGTGGTGTTCTATCATTAATTACCAATCTTTCTTGCAGACTGATAATGCAGACATATCTGACTCGCATTTCATGGGCCTTGTCCAAAACCTGGTGAGAAATCCGGAGGATAGGAGAAACTTCTTCCAGGTAAGTACCTGGGATTTGTTTTGTAAATGTATTTTTAGAATGTTTTAAAAACTTAAATCAGTTATAGAATATGCAAACTCCTTTGAGAAATAGCTGTGTACCAAGCTTACTTAATGTGGACCAGTTCTTCTCATTGTGGTGACAAGTATGTCTTTCTCTTCCAGGATGTTTTCCCGGGAGACTTTGGCCCAACATACGACAAAGCAATCCAGACCCTGATGTGGCTCTTTCTGTCCCGACTTGAAAAGCTCCTTCCCACCCAAACTCTCCAACAGGTAGACATCAATGTCAATGAAAAACTAGATGGAAATATGCTGTGTGTGGTAAACTCTGTGCTTTATATTCCTACCCTCAAGACATTATGCTTCACAGAGGACTAGTTTTTGTGCTTTGTAACTACCAAAATGTCTGTTTTTGTTTTACTTACTTACTCATAACGGGGCGTTGTAAAGAACTTAAAGGGGTCATGATATTTCTGTTGCTTTCAACTAAATTTGACCTAACAATAAGACATTTCAGGACTGTTGCCTTACATTCTTTTTCATGTTGGCTTTGTCAGATTGCGTCTCTGCTCAGCGATGCCTCTTCTGTTCTGAATGAATGCATGGATACTTTCGCTCAACCTCAGGAGCTCAAAAGCTTGCTGGACACTCAGAAAGACCTTGGACAATTGGAGGACATTGGTGAGCTTCTTACAATTTCAATTAGCCTATTCACAGAATATTATTGATACTCAATCCGAGTCTGGTTTATTTGGCATTTTAATGATTATGATATCTCTTCTTTTCAGAGTCTTGCATAGTTGACAGTGGCATCTTGTCAGCCCTGTGTCTGCCTCCTGTGGAACGAGTTGTGATTGTCAACGAGCAAACGGAAACAGATGTTGAGAGCGGGCTCATGTATACAGTGAGCCAAGAGATGGAGGTTGAATCTGAGAGCATGGAGGGAACTGTGAACTCTGAGTGTGTGCAAACACAGTGGTTTGGTCTCGGCAGCGAGGTGAAGGCAGAAATGGACTCTGTGGTGGTTACAGATCGTTTGGATGGCACGGAGGCCAGTGAGAGTGAAATGGCAGAAGAGCCGTCTGGAACACTCATGATAGGGGACGGCCAGGTGACGGTGCTCAACAGCGTGGAGAAGAAGCCAAATAGACGTGGGAGGAAAAAGAAATGTCCTGAAGATAAAGACTTTCAGGTGCAAAGCAAAATGAGGGGCAAACTTGATCCGGAATTTGACGTTTTGTTGGAAAGACCGGTGCGAAAGAACCGTGGACTCAAGATGAAAAGGTACCTGTCCCGTGGAGGAAATCCGGAAAGACACAGGGCAGCAATGCGACTAACAGCAGCCCTAAAAGGTTTTCAACCAAAAGCAATGACCTGGATGAGAGGACGTGCAAAGTGTGCGGCAAGGTGGTGACTCGTGCCAAGTTCTTAGAGCGTCACATGAATCGACACTCAGAGGAGCTGCCTTTTTCTTGTCCTGTGTGTAAAAGGTTTAAGAGCTTGCGTTACTTGCAGCAGCATAAATGTCCAAATCAGACAAAAGCAAAGGAACAAGAGACTGCAGCAGACGAGGGTGAACAATCATCCAGTGGGCTTCCTGGTGAGGCAGCCAACCAAGAGCTGTCGTCAGACAACACAGCACAAGCGGAACAGAAAAGCCCAGACGTAAACAAAAGCGTGCTGGAAGGTCCGTTCTACTGTCCTCACTGCAGTGTGGAGTTTAAGTGCAAACAAACATTTCGGTTCCATTTAAGAAACATTTGCTACAATGAGCAGCAGGTGGATCCTGAGCAGCCTGAGGATGTTAAGCATTGTTTCAGGTGTGATGAATGTGACAAGGCCTTCAAGTACAAGTCCACATTGGATTCCCACAAACAAACTCACAACCCGCTCTACTGCGAGGTGTGCATGAAACTGGTACGGGACCCTGAGGCATTGGCAATGCACAAAGAATCCCACACTCCATTTCAGTGTAACCAGTGTGAGGAGAATTTCCCTGTGTTCAAGGCCCTGCATAAGCACTATATCGACGTCCATAATCCCATCGAGCCTTTTACCTGCACCCACTGTCAGACAACATTTGCTAGTCTAAAGCGTTTCATCAGACACGAGTGGAAACACACTGGTTACCAACCATTTCAGTGTCCTCATTGCACCAAAAGATTCAGATCCTACTCTGACCTTGTGGAGCACCAGAAAAAGCACACTAAAGCGTATCCATTCCTCTGCTGGGAATGTGGCAAGAAATTCAGGCACGGTGTGACATTGACGAGGCACGTGGAGCGTGTGCATCACTCTGGAGAACCTGTGACGGAGAAACCAATGCCAATCTTCACCTGCGCTCAGTGCGGGAAGACCTTCACGTCCAGAAGATGCCTCCTGAAGCATGACAACTTCCATCACAAAGGGTTGCGTTTCCCATGTGAGCACTGTGGAAAGGGATTCTTTGGCAAGGACGCCTTGGTGAGGCATACTTTGATTCACACAGGGGAAAGGCCTTTCAAGTGCGACGACTGTGACAAGTCTTTCAGATCTGCTGCAGAATTAAAGATACACAGGAGATACCATACTGGGGAACGGCCATTTAAGTGCAACGTGTGTGAAAAAGGTTTTGTCCAATCCTGTTTTCTTACCTTACACATGCGAACCCATACTGGAGAAAGACCATATGTATGTGCAGTATGTAACAAGGGCTTTTCAAGCTTGCATGGCTTAAAACGTCACAGGAGACTTGTTCATGCGTAGGCCATAAGGCATAGGGATGTTCTGTTTAATGTTTCCCCATTTAAGGAGATCAGCATCAGATGTAGAGCAGAACTTGATGAACTGTTAAGGATTTAACCTTGCTTAAGGGCATTTGGTTCGGAAGGGGAATTGGGACTGGGTTTTTCAGTTGAAGGACTTGTTGCTTAAACTACAGCCGCGTCCTTGTCTCTGGCTGTCACAGCTTGGATTGTTGGAAGCTGTGTAATTGTATAGTGCATTATAAAAATGTAGCTTTGTATTTTTTACACAAAAGTTTGCTGTAGTTCTACATAAGATTTGTATGTATAAAGGATACAAACCGTGATGCCCTTGGGATTTATTTCTTTTTCTTAAATAAATTGAATATTTGATTGTAAAGTGTCATTTAATTTAGATTAGATTTGTTTGCACATAAATCTGTCAACGACGTCATCCATCAAATGTCACAGTGGGTTAATCCCTCTGATAAGTGAATTCATATCACCCTATACATTGACTCCAAAATGTATAAAATACCCAAAAGCGTAGATGTATATAAAAACTAATAAAATCTACATTTATTAATTGAATGTCTCATTAATGTGATAAATTATGAAGATCAAGTATAACATAACACAATTAATGAATGAAATGATGTCTTCATATAGTCCGTTGTGATTCAACATTTAGTTGTGTTCATTCATCAGTTAGAGGCTCTAAACCACCATATGACTGTTGAGAGAGGAAGTTGATACATATATTATATACAGAGGAGGAAATAAGTATTTGATCCCTTGCAGATTTTGTAAGTTTGCCCACTTTCAAAGAAATGAACAGACTATAATTGTAATGGTAGGTTTATTTTAACAGTGAAAGTAAGAATATCAAAAAGAAAATCCAGAAATTGACATTATATAAGTTAATATATAGTTAACATTTTTCACCAACAAAACTCACCATTTGGCATTTTCAGCAAAAAACATTACACAAACGCAAAGAAGAAATACAATTAAAAACACACAACATGGTTCAAATAAAACAAGCAGTGGCGTTTTTATATGTACAAAACTGGTGCGGCATGAACAACTTAGATGTTTACATATAAGCTTCTGGTGCGCCGTGAATGAAGAACACGGAGCAACACTCAGCGCGTACATTTACGTACACAGCGTGGGGATGTCATATTGTAATGCACCTTAATACATGGAGTAAAGGGCACCATCGCAAAGCAATACTTAACAATAACAACAACCGTAATGCTTCAGAATTAAATACCATAGACTGTAAATATAAGGAAAACACAGACTCAATGGATCCAGCAGAGCAATAGCCTATAGGCAAAACACAGAAGATCAACAAAATATATGACATGAAATGAACTTACAAAGCTGCAGTAGATGGTCAACTTCATTCATTTTTCTTTCCGTTTTACTGACTTGAATCACTATACGCTGCTCTCTCTCGTCTCCTCTTCACAACTACACTTTTCGCGGCACACCTACTTACAGCCAATCAGCTATGAATTATGAGATTTTGGTGGGGTTGCAAGCACCTTGCCCCACTTGGGATTATTTGTTGCCGCACACATTGAATACAAAAAGACTCTGAGCATGCGCAGTGTAGTTTTCACAGCACCCATTCATTTCTACATCGCTCAGCCCGGCTCAATAGGCACACTGTAGACACTAATTAGAAGAACGCAGACTAAAACAGCAATGTAGAGACGAATCAGACGACTAAACATGATCTTAAAATATATTTTAACATATATGTTATACATATTTTTGGAATTATTATTATAATTAATTTCTGCTGACAGTAGGTGGGGCTGTGCCTGCCCCTAATGACGAGTCGCCACTGAAAACAAGTAATACTTAAATTCATAACATTAAAAAATATACAGATTATGGAACACACGGTCAACATAACTCAAAAGAGAAAACTAAAAACAACATAAATGATTACAAATAATTTAAATGGAAGTGAAATTGTCAAAAGGCACAAACAATGGGTGCTTCTCAATGTCAAGAGCCGCTTTCACACCAAGTAGCCTACTTTGCCGTACTTAGTTCCCAGCACTTAGTTCCCAGCACTTAGTTCCCCCATGGAACTAAAGAGCAGATCGCGTTCACACCGGAATAAGTCCCTGAGAGAAGATTACGCAAATGAAGCCGCTGACGTCACTTCTTCTTCTTCTGCTTTGGGTTTACTGGCAGGCCGCAAACCACTTCACGGCGTATACAGGGTGTTTCTCAATGTCGAGTAAAGCTGCTCCAGAGCCACTATTTCAAGCATACTACGTCATCGATTGCCGCCGAAGGACTGTTCCAATGTCCAGCATACTTGGAATTCTACCGAGCCCGGCGTACTTTGTAGCGCGAAACTTCGAGGCTGCACATCGGTAGACTCCGCGGTCTTAAAATCCCCACAATGCTTTGCGCACTGACCAATTTCCCCAAATCTGTGGCGGAAAATGTAAGGCGGGGCCTCTCATATGACGCACACTTGCTCGCCTGTTCCACTCTTCTTTTCCGAATTCCAGGAAGTATTCTTGCCTCGCTTCTGAAGCAAGTGACTCGGAAGACATGTGCTACCAAGCAAGCGTACTCGACATGGTGACACACCCACTGCCACACGAAGTCCCTGAAGTTGGGGACTGGCTTCAGTAGAAGCTGCAGGGACTGGCTTCAGTAGAAGCGGCTGGGACTCCCTGCAGCTTCTACTGAAGCCAGTCCCCGGAGTTGGGGACTGGCTTCAGTAGAAGCTGCAGGGACTGGCTTCAGTAGAAGCTGCTGGGACTCCCAGCAGCTTCTACTGAAGCCTTCCGAGTAAATTGCTAGAACGCCGACACCTCCTCATCTCCACCGCTCCCATGTTTTTTTTTGTGTTGCCATAAGTTATTCTCTCTCCGTTGGTGCGCGGGGCTAATGCTAATGCTAATAATGCTAATGCCAGCAAATACAATGGCGGCTTCAAAACCTTTCAGAGTTTTACGTGGCGTGGTTTGCAATTCACCCAGCCAATCAGAAATTGGAACTTTTTTCTCCCAGGAAAGTACTGCTCTCTAGCAGGGACTGAAAAGGGGGAAAAGTTCTCATGAACTAAGTTCTCTTTTTGGTGTGAACGCAAAATCCCAGGAACTATCGGAACTAAAAGGGAAAAGTACGGGGAAAAGTACTCCGGTGTGAAAGCGCCTAAGGAAGGATCCTTCAGAGCCACTATTTCAAGGATGCTACGTCATCGAATCCCGCCGAAGGACTGTTCCAATGTACAGGATCCTTAGTCGCGTTCACACCGAGTACTTTTACCCGTACTTTTCCCGTTTAGTTCCGATAGCTCCAACAAGCCGTTTAGGACAGAGAGTGAATACACATACTATACAGAGATGCTGTATGAGAAACCAATGTGATTTTGGAACATTGAACAATGTAAACCTATTCTTGTAGACCTCAACAATGGAATTATGATCAGTAGAAATGGCAATGACATGGGACCTTTAAAGCATAGGTGAATTTCTCTAAGGCCAGACAATGAGAGATATTTAACATATTGTTAATGTAGTCTGGTATCGGATCGCTAGAAACACCGCTGTCATCAGACTGGCTTCTACCAGACTGGCTGTTAGTGGGTGTTTCTCAATGTCGAGGACGCTTCCTTGGTAGGACATGTCCTTCCGAGTCAGGTCCTTCAGAGGCTAGGCAAGAATCCTTCCTAGCATCGGAGAACGAAGAATGGAACAGGCTAGCAAGTGTGCAGGTGTGCATCATATGCAAGGCCCCGCCTTAAATTGAGCGCGATTTGTTTGAAGACTCATAAGTTACTGATTTGCGAAGATATACTTGAGTAACTGTATTTTGTAAAATGATCATCTCTCCAGGACAGAACCACTGAACTAACATAAAACGTTCTCCTTCTGTTTGCAGCCTTGAAAAAGTCCTGGAGGATAAGCAGCCATAAGAAAATCATAACATCACCAATCAATAATAAACTGTGCATTTCATTTCCATCTTTATTTCGAACAGATTAAAAAAAAAACAAATAAAAAACAACAATGTGAAAACAGAATACCGTGTTGTTAGAATACAGTATTTATCAATATTCATAATAATATTTAGATATTCTACAAAAATGTTCATATTAATATGTATATGTGTAACAGCCTAGCGAGGCCTGTTAACATCAAATTTATATTTAAAAGATTCGGATTCCCGGCCACACCAATACAGTGAGAAGGACAGCACAATAGGTTTAAAATGGTTTATTGATACAAAGTTACTTTAAAACACTCCTTGATAAAATACTTAAGTAGCGTAAAGTTAAAATAATGTTCAATGAAATAAAACCCGTTTCTAGGGAAATACTTCAGCAGGGGTTTATAAAATCATGAAAGTCCTGTCCGCTTGGAACCGAGCTCCACTCCGGTCTTCCCTTTTAGCCAGACAGAGGTGCAATGTTCCAGTCCCTTCCAGGAAATCCAGTGCCGGGATTCCCACTTTGCCGGCGCGCCACACTCTGTCCGTCAGCCTCTAGTCTCGGAGCCCTCGGTAACAAACAGAAAGGAGACTCAGGGGACAGCAACGTAGCTTTCGTGACAAACAACCCACACGCACAAAAGCAGGAGAATTAGCTACTTCCCTTTATTTGGAGGTTGTTAAGCGTTGCATCCGATGGTTAGAGAGGGTCTGATCCAGCCGACAGGAGGAGGAACTGCAGAGGTCCGTTCTCGGCGAGAAGCAGGAGGGGTCCGTTCCGGTCCGATCTGCGGCGAGGTGAGGAGGAGCAGGAAGGGTCCGTTCCGGTCCGATCTGCGGCGAGGTGAGGAGGAGGAGGAGAGGAGGAGCAGGAAGGAACCGATCCGGTCCGATCTCGGCGATGAGCAGGAAGCAACTGTCAAGAGAAGAAGCGCCTCGTCTAACAGGTAGTCGGCGTATTTATGGGGGAGTGGATTTGGCCACTGGCGAATCAGATCGCTGATTGTCGCCTGGGTGCCGGTGTGTCAATCGGCAGTGTCTGTGTCTTTGTTGTGACAGTTTGTTGAGGAGGTTAAACGAACATGCACATAAAAAGAGTTCATTGCTATATAGCACACCTCATTAAAATCACAACACTATAAGTAACATGCAACACTTATATAAAAGGTTTAACCATCCATCTCACTGTAACGTAATGACTTATTCACTTTGTGACATATGTTCAACAAAAATATTCATAATAATAATAATTATAAATCATATGTGTCCGAAAGGGAGCAGGAAGAAGCAAATGCTTATAATGCCCACCCCTTACTTACTGCTGATCAATGATTATCCATTAAATCATTTCTGCAAGTTATTCCTACTTACATATTTACATTTATACATACATTTACAATCATTTCTCATCTTCAATCACCTTTCTTCATTCTCATAGTTTTCCAAAAAAGTGTTTCTGTACATCCTTTCCAGTCTGCACCAGACCACAGTTTGTTACATTGTTTCATTTTTCAGAAGGTTTGGTTTGCGTTCACACGGGCAAAACTCAAACGGACTATACACTTTAAACACAAGTCATGTGCACATTTACTACGCCACTGAACATACTTACATTTAAATGTGTACTGCCTGGATTCAGAGCATGGAAATTGGTCTGTGCGCAAAGCATTGTGGGGCTTTTAAGACCGCGGAGGATACACATGTGCATCCTCGAAATTTCCCGCAGCGAAGGTCTCCGGGTGTTTCTCAATGTCGAGGACGCTTCCTTGGCAGGACATGTCTTCCGAGTCACTTCCTTCAGAAGCGAGGCAAGAATCCTTCCTAGCCTCGGAAAACAAAGAATGGTGGAACAGGCTAACGAGGTGTGCGGCATTTTGGGGATTTTAGGACCGCGGAGGATACACATGTGCAGCCTCGAAATTTCTCGCTACGAAGGACGCCGAGCTCGGTAGAATTCCAAGGAGCCTGGACATTGGAACAGTCCTTCGGCGGGACTCGATGACGTAGCATCCTTGAAATAGTGGCTCTGGAGCATCCTTCCTTGACATTGAGAATCACCCACTGACTCTGCTCAACCTCCCGTCCCTTAAATGGACTCAGTAGCGTCCCCTGCTGCTGTGGAGAATATCTCAGGACATTTGTGAGAAAATCCCACGGATGTATCATAACCACGGCGGAATATCCCAGCAAAAGTAACGTGATTTCTTTTGTTGTACTCGTAGAAAATATTTTTGTGTACTTGTAAGATCTATGCTGTATTTTTTTTCTGAAACATGATTTACTAGAGAAATGTAAAGTGTTTGTTTCATACGTTTTTAACTTGCTAAACAGAATGCATACGTTTGTAGATGGTGTTTTGTATTTGCAAACCACACTGTTTCTGTTGGTGAATTATTTATTTACAAATGTAAAACATGTTTAGTTTATTTGTGGAGTTTCGGCAGGAAGTTATCTCCATACAGTCTATAGAGTGGTGCAGGGATGACGTATTTACCCGGAAATAAGCTGCGCATGGGTTCCCTCGACAAAAAAGCAACGGGATTTCTCCATAGGATTTTGGAAAATAGCTCAAAATAAGGTCTGTGGAAAACTAACCTGTTAGATAAATGCACGTTTTGTTCAACGATTCAAAATTGTACAAGTTGAAGCGTTTGTTTGAACAGTTTGCAGGAGGCAGGTACTTGCTTTCAAGCAGAACAGGACAAGCAAACTTAGCGGGAGTGTTTACGTGTTCGGTGTAATGACGTACAACGTCCTCGACAACTTCTGTAGTCCTATTCAGCCACTTGTTAACAACCATCGTTTTTCAGACACGTCAACTCTTCAGAAATCACCAGTGGGGTCACTGCTGATGGATTTAATGTCGTAGAACAAAACGTGATCCGTCTCTTAAATTTGTGTCAAACACAGACCTTATTTCCAGCTATTTTCCCAAATCCTATGGAATCCCATTGACTCTGAGATGAGGGAACAGGGGGTGTTTCTCAATGTCGAGGAAAGCTGCTCCAGAGCCACTATTTCAAGGATACTAAGTCATCGAGTCCCGCCGAAGGATTGTTCCAATGTCCAGGATACTTGGAATTCTACCAAGGCCGGCGTACTGCGTTGCGGGAAATTTCGAGGCTGCACATGTGTAGACTCCGCGGTCTTAAAATCCCCACAATGCTTTGCGCACGGAACAATTTCCAAAATCTTTGGCGGAAAATGTAAGACTCTCATATGACGCACACCTGCACACTTGCTAGCCTGTTCCATTCTTCGTTTTCCCAGGCTAGGAGGTATTCTTGCCTCGCTTCTTAATGAACTCACTCGGAGGTACATGTGCTACCAAGCAAGCCTCCTCGACATTGAGAAACACCCCCGTAGTGGTAAAATGCTAACTCACTTCCGGGTTTTAGGACTCGTCACTGCACCACTCTATTGTGATTCACAATGGACAGAGCCAATCCCGTCACGGCTTCTCTCCAAACCCGCCCCCTCACCATGTTGACTGACAGTGGACCTGTCACGAGCATTGATGTATTAAAGCTCTCCTATCATGCAAAATGCACCTTTTGATGTCTTTTATACATAAATATGTGTCCCCGGTGTGTAAGAAGACTCACAAAGTGTCTCTCTTTTCCTCTGTACCCAAATCTCTAAAAACGGGGGTACAACGGAGCTGATCCAGATTTGCTGCTGATATAATGTAATATCGGAAATGTGGGCTGGCTTTACGCCCACGGCCCTATCAGAAACGTTTCTGTATCAGAGACAATGTGCAGCGTTTTTTGGAAGTGATATGGTCTTTGTTCACATTAGCAAGCATCGCTAACACTCAGAACTAACGCTGCACTGGAGAGAGTATGTGTAAAAAAGCAGGATATAAAAAAAGGAACTCACCTTGTGGTAAACCCGCAAGAGAAAAAGCATTTGAGCTCCATACTGTTTCAGAAATAATCCTTGATGTGGTTTGGAACATGATATGGCGTTTAATCACGGCAGCATTAAGCTGTATCTGAGCAGTGCAGCCACTCATCTCTCTGGAGCTCACAGTGTGCCTGCGTGCTCCAAAGGGGGCGGGGCCAGCAGCTACTGACCCAGAATCAGCACTTCTCTAACAGGGCTGAAACAGAGGGATATGAGGGATGTCTAAAATGCATGATCTCTTTGGTATTTTGAGCAAAAACACCATAGACATGTTTTTATATATTTTTATATATCTGAGACCCATAATATATGCCTAAAAATAGCATAATAGGAGACCTTTAAGAGAAGTCGCGAGGCGCATTAGAGCTATTAAAAGTAAGTAGCAACACTAAATGTTTATATTTCCTGTTTGACAGCCATAGAACCTATTTTTACAACCGTCGTTTTGGCGTCAACTTTTTTTTTTTTTTTTTTTTGAACTGTTTATTTTCACTTTAACAAAACAAGACAAGACACATCCTGACACAGGTCGTTTTCATTCAAATGGCAGAGCAAATAAAGCAAATGTAGTAGAAACTGAAATAATCAAGAAAATAATATAAATAAACACAAACTGGGAAATAAAAATAAATAAATGAAGTAAAATCAAATAAATACTAATGAAAGCATTTTACACAGGGACTGCCATCTTTGGCACAGCAGGATCAGTTACACAGGGACTGCCATCTTTGGCACAGCAGGATCAGTTACACAGGGACTGCCATCTTTGGCACAGCAGGATCAGTTACACAGGGACTGCCATCTTTGGCACAGCAGGATCAGTTACACAGGGACTGCCATCTTTGGCACAGCAGGATCAGTTACACAGGGACTGCCATCTTTGGCACAGCAGGATCAGTTACACAGGGACTGACATCTTTGGCACAGCAGGATCAGTTACACAGGGACTGCCATCTTTGGCACAGCAGGATCAGTTACACAGGGACTGCCATCTTTGGCACAGCAGGATCAGTTACACAGGGACTGACATCTTTGGCACAGCAGGATCAGTTACACAGGGACTGCCATCTTTGGCACAGCAGGATCAGTTACACAGGGACTGACCTCTTTGGCACAGCAGGATCAGTTACACAGGGACTGCCATCTTTGGCACAGCAGGATCAGTTACACAGGGACTGCCATCTTTGGCACAGCAGGATCAGTTACACAGGGACTGACATCTTTGGCACAGCAGGATCAGTTACACAGGGACTGCCATCTTTGGCACAGCAGGATCAGTTACACAGGGACTGACATCTTTGGCACAGCAGGATCAGTTACACAGGGACTGCCATCTTTGGCAAAGCAGCATCAGTTACACAGGGACTGCCATCTTTGGCACAGCAGGATCAGTTACAGGGGGACTTTTTCCATAGTATTCATCTAAAGTTCGGTTCAGTTTCAACAACCCTCTTCAACCAGCGACACATCCAGATATCTTTTAACACAGTTCCATCTTTGGGTAAAAGAGTCCATTTTTATCTGCAGGCTCGCCGTCATTTTTTCCATCGTGTAGACTTGTTTAAGTCTGTGCACCCACTGAATGATTGTCGGAGATTTAGCATTTTTCCAGTTCACAGTTATAATCTTTTTGGCAATTAATAACAGTATCCGTAATATGTACCTCTGGTCTGAATCGTAAGTGTCTGTAGGTATAGCTCCGAGCAAGAACAACATAGGCTCCAGAGGAACAGTCATTTCCAGGATGTTTTTAATCTCCTCTTTAACAGATTTCCAAAATCCTTCAATTACTGGGCAATCCCAAAAGATGTGTGTATGATCCCCTATTTTAACCGCATTTCCTCCAACATAATGCGACCGATGGTCCTTGTACATATTTAGAAATTAAAAAAGGAGTGTTAAAAAATCTGATTTTCAGCTTCCAATCAAACTCTTTCCATAACTGACTATTAATTCCTTTAGCACCGAGGGGGAGACCTCACCATTATCATTCAAGGCAAAGTATTCAGATATTGCAGAACGTATTTCCTGTTTTATCCGGTTATCTGCCAATAGTGAGACGTTAAGTCTCCAGTACTTAAACCATTTATCTAACCCCAGATTGATTTTCATAGAGACAGGACTGTGGTCTGAGATTGTTATTGGTTCAATTACACTATCTTTTATCCGGTATGTATCCTTTTTCGACACCAAGAAGTAATCTATTCTTGAATAACTTCCATGAACATGGGACATGAACGTGAAGTCTTTGTCTCTTGGGTGTAGGTGTCGCCAGATATCAACTAATCCCAACTCCTTCATCATGTTTAAGACATTTCTGGCCATTTTAGGCATGGGTCTTATTGTTACGGGTAATCTATCCATTTTGTTGTTCAGTGTGCAATTGAAGTCACGCCCTATGATTATTATTCCCTCTCCATTATCTGCCACTAGGGCTGCAATCTTTTTAAAAAATAAATTGCAGTCTTCATTTGGTGCATACACATTTAAGATAGTTATTTTTAGGCCAGCTATTGCTCCAATTACCATATCATAACGACCCTCAATATCCTGGAAGACTTTCTCATTGTTATAGTATACTGATTTGTTAATTAAAATAGCTACTCCTCGTTTTTTACTCTTCCCACATGATGCACTATAGATTTGTTCCACCCACTCTCTCTTTAATTGTCCCAGAATCTTTTTCCTTTTAATCGGGTTGTTAATTTCCCTTACATTATAGCTAACAATATTTAAGTAAGCCATAATCTCTGTTTAGCATTAGAGTAAATAGCCCTGCCTGCTTGAAGACGTCTGTACATGAAAAAACTTTGCCTAAATCGCATAAACAAAAACAAACTGTAGAGCGCAACATATGTCAGGAGAAACATACAAAAAACACTTAAAACATAGAACTGAACTTCCACCTGTCCAATCAGCCACAGCAAACGAACAATAGCTGTGACGGATCCCCACTGGTGCTGGGGCAGAGAGGTGTGACCAGCCCTCTCTGTGGGAAAAAGCCCATAGAGTGCTAACCTGACCAATAATACACTAACATGTAAAAAAGGTCTAAGTGAGTGTAATTCACTCATTCCGAACTAAGAAAACGGGCTCCGCCAGGGCCTAGAAATGGTAGATACAATTTTCGAATAACTTGTGAGAGCAACTCATTTGTAGTATTTGCACAAGTAACAACCACTTTATATAGCGTATTTCCACTGTCAATGTGTTACCGTTACTGTATGCAGAACAGAGCCGACTCCAAACCTGTTTTAGTCACTTTGGGTTTTTAAACGGCATCGGGAGGCGATTTAAGCTTCTTCTTGCAGGAATGCCCTGAGATCCGATGCTGACAGTACCGTGTCTTTTTTTCTTACCGCTGCTCCTCCATCCGTCCTTTAACTCATCCTCCGTGCGTTCTCTTTCTCCGCAGCGCACTTCGACTCCCAGGTCTTTCAGCACCTCTGCAGCGCTGGACAGTGTGGTGTAGGTCTTCTCCCCCGTGCCCAGCTTCATTTTTAACTGCGCTGGGTATATGCACCTCGCCAGTATGTCCTTCTTTTTTAGCTGCTTGATGACTTCGTGACCGCGGTGAAGTTAGTTTTAGTTTGGATATTCGACGGACATTCGCGGACCCGCCAGCAGCGTCAGTTTCCCCTGCTGCTGGCCGTATTACGACGGGGAGATCTTCTCCGCGAAACGAGGCTTTCACTTAGGGACCATCAACAAATGACTTTTACAATTACACAAGAAAAATGTTCTTTTTAATAAATCGACAGCTTCTCGATCGTGTGAATGTGAAGCAAACCTCTTTGTATTGCATTTTAATACTTTAAATACGTTTATTAATATTTTTGATGGAAACATTTGCATATTTCTTCAATAACTGCTAGGTCATGTGACATAATGACTCAAAATCAGTGCTGGGTCAAAGAACTACACTGGCTGCATAGGACACACCTCTTTTTGTTGCATTTTAATACTCTAAATATTTTTATATTAATATTTGTATGGGAAAATGAGCATATTGCTTCAATACCTTCCAGGTCATGTGACCTAATCACTCAAAATCAGTGCTGGGTCAAAGAACTACACTGGCTGCATAGGACACACCTCTTTTTATTGCATTTTAATACTTTAAATATTTTTATATTAATATTTGTATGGGAAAATGAGCCTATTGCTTCAATACCTTCCAGGTCATGTGACCTAATCACTCAAAATCAGTGCTGGGTCAAAGAACTACACTGGCTGCATAGGACACACCTCTTTTTATTGCATTTTAATACTTTAAATATTTTTATATTAATATTTGTATGGGAAAATGAGCATATTGCTTCAATACCTTCCAGGTCATGTGACCTTATCACTCAAAATCAATGCTGGGTGTGAAAAGAGTGGAAAGTCCCCTTTTACACAAGCTTTTCAAGTCAGGCGGGACCAAGCACAGTGTGACATTCTCTCTGATGATGCTGTTCATGTAAAAAACCACTACCTCTGTCCTGGTGTCATTGATGCACTGTTAAAAAACTACATGGGGATCTTCCCATTGTGGAGTGGTTTGTTGCTTGGGGATCTGTCGCGACATAGAAAAGGTACCTCTAAAAAAGATGGAAGTCATAAAACCAGGGATACCAACTGCCATGTTGAGCTCTGGTTTGGGTTGGTCAAACACTCCATCCTTTTAAAAAAAAAGTACCTGAGACCAGCAGAGTTCATCT
>JASDAP010000035.1:496467-508967 GCA_031216635.1 Dissostichus eleginoides | reverse complement strand
AACCCTAACCCTAACCCCTAACCCCTAACCCTAACCCTAACCCTAACCACATGCTCTCTACTCACTTTTTCATTCTGCTCTTTTTCCGACCCCTTTCCGGATCGAGCTCCTTTGGGAATGACGAAAGGAAACGGGTTAAAAACAGATACGGCCATTGCGGCAAGGGGAGGCATCCGCTGGTAACCACCGCTAACCTCCTCGTCTCTGTCCTTCAAGCTTATACCACCCTGTCTACTGTACACCTTTACATATTTATGACTCAGTCGTGATACTAAGCTAGAGTAAGAGCCGACACGTCATCTATGGCCCGTGCCTTTCCTTGGATCTCTGTATAACCATGAAGTCGTCGGGCGACATGGGGAGATCTGGTGGCCTTTACCTAACCTAACCCTAACCCTAACCCTAACCCTAACCCTACCCCTACCCCTACCCCTAACCCTAACCCTAACCCCCTAACCCTAACCCCCTAACCCTAACCCTAACCCTGATATTAAGACTAGGGTAGGCGCCGGCATGTCCTCTACGGCCCGTGCATTTCCTTGGATCTCTGTATAACCATGAAGTCGTCGGGCGACATGGGGAGATCTGGTGGCTATTAACAAAACCTAACCCTAACCCTAACCCTAACCCTAACCCTAACCCCTAACCCCTAACCCTGGTGGCTATTAACAAAACCTAACCCTACCCCTAACCCCTACCCCTAACCCTAACCCTAACCCTTTTGGTACAAAGCAAGTTAAAACCTATCCGAAATATAATGCAGAAACCATGTTTGGATTACAAACATATTCATTTTGTGACCAATTTACAAACAAAAATGGTAATTAAACTCTGGCCTCCCATAGGTCCAAAAACATCAAACTGTATATATATGATTCATTGTTCAAAGTGTGACATGAAATATGTAGGAGAAACCAAAAATTCTATCCAAATGAGACTGATTCAACATAAATACAATATCAGACATCAAAAAAGAACAGATACTCATATAGTGAAACATTTTATTAAACACCAGGTGGAATCACTTAGAGTCATGGGACTGCAAACCAGCCCAACGTGGACAGACTTTTCACGCAGAAAGCAGGAAAAACACTGGATTTCTACCCTTGGAACCATAAATCCTTGGGGGTTAAATGAACAGTGAGGGGCCCTACACACCGGTTCCAGGATGGCCCATGCATTACGTTGATCCAGACTTTGTCTGGATCGCGGATTATTTAATTTCCCCTAACCCTAACCCTAACCAGCTATTAATGATGCACACATACCGGAACACGTGAATTGTGAATTTGGAGTAAGCATTTTATTGGGACTACAGTTAAATACATGGATACTCACCTGCTCACGGGAACATACGGGAATGGGGAATAAAGGGATTATACGGTGCTTTACGAGGCTCTGCCCACTCCACTGTAAGGGAATATACGGTTGCTTTACGAGGCTCCGCCCTCAACACTATAAAAGAGTGCAAAAGCCATGTCTAGGCTCACTCTGTTCTGCTCACTGGTCTTAAACGCATGCTGAAGCCTACCCGCACGGCTGCGAATTTTAATGACACACACTGCCGGAATTGATCCACCGAGCAGGGCTTATCCTGGGATGAGATTGTATAGTCCGTAATTAGCCGAAACAATCAATGACACCTAGGTCGACTACTGATGATGTGTAATTTTTAATGTGAGTGACACTGTAAACACTACCATGATACGTGTCACTTCAACATAATTTTTATTCTACGCAGTTTACACGAGGGGCTGGAGTGAGACGTGTGCATGCCTAGACGTTTGACAATGATGGAGTGTGCAACCAGTCTTGTTGCCTCACGGCAGCAGGACTCAAAACCCTTTACCCTAACCCTAACCCTTCTTTATCACAATCTATTCTCCCTACCCTACACCCAACCATTCCCCAGCTTTCTCCTACCCCCTAGTACTATCTTAAACCCCTCCCCGTTCTTCTCCTCCTCCTTCCTAACCTTTGTATGAGCTCTCTATGGGTGTACTTTTCGAATTACAGCAACATTGGTTTCACTTTTAAAACTATTCACATGTGAAACATGTGCCCGTGCTCTCCCCTGTCACCACTAGATGGTGACAGGGGACCTTTATTTCTTCACCTAACCCTAACCCTACCCCTAACCCTTAAATTTGAAATCCATGATTTAATAGACCATCTTGCCCTGGGTTTGACCTCTAACCATTCTGGCTCTTTACCTAACCACGTTCTCTCCCCTCCTTTTCATTCTGCCCTCTCTATTCCCTGGCCCCTCACACTTCCACGCGCCTCTGGTGAACTCCCGGAACGGTCACAGGCTAGTCAGAGACAGCCATTTTGCAGGGGCAAGGTGTCTGCCGTTTTTCAACAGCTAGCCCCCCCGTCTCTGTATTTCATACTTAACTCACCTTACCCTTAAGTTGTAAAGTAGTCCGCTTTACACCTTTCATATTTATGACTCAGTCATGATACTAAGACTAGGGTAGGCGCCGGCATGTCCTCTACGGCCCGTGCATTTCCTTGGATCTCTGTATAACCATGAAGTCGTCGGGCGACATGGGGAGATCTGGTGGCCTTTACCTAACCCTTGTTCAACGGTAAAACATTGCACAGGAAGCATTTGATTTATAAAACATGACAAGAGCTTGTGTGCCGTTTAAACCTGTTTATTGAATGGTTGACGTCAGTATAAGAAACACATATTAATCCTTAATGTCGGGGGGCTGGATTGCCACGTCAACCTATGGGGGTGAACAAAGCGTGATTAGCGATTCTAGTCATTTATAAGCTGTTTAGACTAAGCAATATACATTTCTGTTCTATATTTGTCATATCATGCCTGCAGTAGTTATCATAACTCACCTCTACCTGTTCTCCCGTCTCCGGTCCCAAGGTCCGTCACCGTAGAGCGTCCCCAGGGAAACGGCGAACTTTATCGTTCCGGGTGGGGTTATTCAGCAGGATGGAGGCAGGGGTGGTTTTATATATCGTGTACATTGATGTTGTTTGTAATATTTTTCCTTTCATAAATTAATTAGGTATAATTGAATTCTCAGCAGGAAACCGATGGACTGTCCACTCCAAGTAGGGAATGAGTCCTTACCCCCAGTGAAGGAGTTCAAGTATCTCGGGGTCTTGATGGGCTTCGAGCAGAACCACGGCAACAGGCTCTGTTCATAATCCAGACCAATTCTGTAAAACTGCAAACCTGCAAGAGGAGGGACACAAAAACTCCGGGGAGCGATGCCCCGGGGGTTGAGTTAGTGATATGCATTAATGATTGTATACAGATAGAGGATATGCATTAATGATTGTATACAGATAGAGGAAGTTTAAGTGTAGACCACCCTGGCTTATTTTTAGTGCCCTCAGGGTTAGGCCCAAATGGTCTCCAATGTAAAGTCCTAGGATTGTACACAGATTGTACATTTGGAAAATTCAAGTCCCTAATGGTGAGTTAGTGATATGCATTAATGAATGTATACATAGAGGAAGTCTAAGCCTATAGGAGCATAAACTAGGGGGCTGGTCCAAGGTCAGCCTGAGTTAAAGCTCCAAAGGGGACAGAGACCGGCGTTAATACACGGTGTTCAACTTGTATTAACAGAGGATTCCACATCAAACCAGCGCAAAAACTGCCTTCACCACCTCAAACGACCGCCAAAACCACCGCGTTCACCACCTCAAACGACCGCCAAAACAACCGCCTTCACCACATCAAACGACCGCAAACACAACCGCCTTCACCACCTCAAACGACCGCAAACACAACCGCCTTCACCACCTCAAACGACCGCAAACACAACCGCCTTCACCACCTCAAACGACAGCAAACACAACCTCCTTCACCACCTCAAACGACCGCAAACACAACCACCTCAAATGACCGCCAAAACAACCACGTTCACCACCTCAAACGACCGCAAACACAACCTCCTTCACCACCTCAAACGACAGCAAACACAACCTCCTTCACCACCTCAAACGACAGCAAACACAACCTCCTTCACCACCTCAAACGACAGCAAACACAACCTCCTTCACCACCTCAAATGACCGCCAAAACCACCGCGTTCACCACCTCAAACGACCGCCAAAACAACCATGTTCACCACCTCAAACACAACCGCCTTCACCACCGCCTTCACCACCTCAATCGACCGCAAACACAACCTCCTTCACCACCTCAAACAACCGCAAACACAACCGCCTTCACCACCTCAAACGACCGCAAACACATCCGCCTTGACCACCTCAAACGACCGCCAAAACAACCGCCTTCACCACATCAAACGACCGCAAACACAACCGCCTTCACCACCTCAAACGACCGCAAACACAACCGCCTTCACCACCTCAAACGACCGCAAACACAACCGCCTTCACCACCTCAAACGACAGCAAACACAACCTCCTTCACCACCTCAAACGACCGCAAACACAACCACCTCAAATGACCGCCAAAACAACCACGTTCACCACCTCAAACGACCGCAAACACAACCTCCTTCACCACCTCAAACGACAGCAAACACAACCTCCTTCACCACCTCAAACGACAGCAAACACAACCTCCTTCACCACCTCAAACGACAGCAAACACAACCTCCTTCACCACCTCAAATGACCGCCAAAACCACCGCGTTCACCACCTCAAACGACCGCCAAAACAACCATGTTCACCACCTCAAACACAACCGCCTTCACCACCGCCTTCACCACCTCAATCGACCGCAAACACAACCTCCTTCACCACCTCAAACAACCGCAAACACAACCGCCTTCACCACCTCAAACGACCGCAAACACATCCGCCTTGACCACCTCAAACGACAGCCAAAACTACGACGTTCACAAACAACCCCATAACAACCACGTTCAATGCTTCAAACAGTACGTTCAAATCAATTACACTTTTTGAAGAAAAAAAAAACATTGCAATTCCTGCAAAGACAAAGAAAAATGACAAAGTTGACTTACATGAAAAAGGGTCCATGATGATGTCAGAAAGTTTCCCTGTTACTCCAAAGACATTACGATGGTCTTCAAGCAGGACCACGGCAACAGGCTCTGTTCATGATCCAGACCCATCCTGTAATACTGCAAACCTGCAAGAGGAGGGACACAAAAACTCCGGGGAGCAATGCCCCGGGGGTTGAGTTAGTGATATGCATTAATGATTGTATACAGACAGAGTAAGGCTAAGTGTAGACCACCCTAGATTATTTTTAGTGCCCTCAGGGGAAAAAGTATGGGTAACTTTCTGTCTGTCCATTTGGGCACCCGTGTCTCCAATGTAAAGTCCTAGGACTGTACACAGATTGTACATTTGGAAAATTCAAGTCCCTAACGGTGAGTTAGTGATATGCATTAATGAATGTATACATAGAGAGGAAGTCTAAGCCTATAGGAGCATAAACTAAGGGCTGGTCCAAGGTCAGCCTGAGCTAAAGCTGCAAAGGGGACAGAGACCAGCGTTAATACAAGTTGAACACTGTGTACTAACAGAGGATTCCACATCAAACCAGCACCAAAACTGCCTTCGCCACCTCAGACCGCCAAAATCACCACGTTGACCACCTCAGCGGCCGTTTGAGGTGGTGAACGCGGTGGTTTTGGCGGTCTGAGGTGGTCAACGCGGTAGTTTTGGCAGTCTGAGGTGGTGTACGTGGTGATTTTGGCGGTCTGAGGTGGCGAAGGCAGTTTTGGTGCTGGTTTGATGTGGAATCCTCTGTTAGTACACAGTGTTCAACTTGTATTAACGCTGGTCTCTGTCCCCTTTGCAGCTTTAGCTCGGGCTGACCTTGGACCAGCTCTTAGTTTATGCTCCTATAAGCTTAGACTTCCTCTCTTTGTATACATTCATTAATGCATATCACTAACTCATCGTTAGGGACTTGAATTTTCCAAATGTACAATCTGTGTACAATCCTAGGACTTTACATTGGAGACGCGGGTTCCCAAATGGACAGACAGAAAGTTACCCTTACTTTTGCCCCTGAGTGCACTAAAAATAAACCAGGGTGGTCTACACCGCCAAAACCACCGCATTCACCACCTCAAACGACCGCCAAAACAACCATGTTCACCACCTCAAACGACCGCAAACACAACCGCCTTCACCACCTCAAACACAACCTCCTTCACCACCTCAAATGACCGCCAAAACAACCATGTTCACCACCTCAAACGACCGCAAACACAACCATGATCACCACCTCAAACGATCGCAAACACAACCGCCTTCACCACCTCAAACGACCGCAAACACAACCGCCTTCACCACCTCGAAAGACCGCCAAAACAACCATGTTCACCACCTCAAACGACCGCTAACAGAACCGCCTTCACCACCTCAAACGACCGCAAACACAACCGCCTTCACCACCTCAAACGACCGCAAACACAACCTCCTTCACCACCTCAAATGACCGCCAAAACAACCATGTTCACCACCTCAAACGACCGCAAACACAACCATGATCACCACCTCAAACGACCGCAAACACAACCGCCTTCACCACCTCAAATGACCGCAAACACAACCGCCTTCACCACCTCGAAAGACCGCCAAAACAACCATGTTCACCATCTCAAACGACCGCAAACACAACCGCCTTCACCACCTCAAACGACAGCCAAAACTACCACGTTCACAAACAAACACGTTCAATGCTTCAAACAGTACGTTCAAATCAATTAAACATCAACTTTTTGTAGAAAAAAAAACACTGCAATTCCTGCAAAGACAATAAAAATGACAAAGTTGACTTACATGAAAATGAAGGATCCATGATGATGTCAGAAAGTTTCCCTGTTACTCCAAAGACGTTACGATGGGCTTCAAGCAGGACCACGGCAACAGGCTCTGTTCATGATCCAGACCCATCCTGTAATACTGCAAACCTGCAAGAGGGACACAAAAACTCCGGGGAGCGATGCCCTGGGTGTTGAGTTAGTGATATGCATTAATGATTGTATACAGCTAGAGGAAGGCTAAGTGTAGACCACCCTGGATTATTTTTAGTGCACTCGGGGGCAAAAGTAAGGGTAACTTTCTGTCTGTTCATTTGGGAACCCGCGTCTCCAATGTAAAGTCCTAGGATTGTACACAGATTGTACATTTGGAAAAGTCAAGTCCCTAACGGTGAGTTAGTGATATGCATTAATGAATGTATACATAGAGGAAGTCTAAGCCTATAGGAGCATAAACTAAGGGCTGGTCCAAGGTCAGCTCGAGCTAAAGCTGCAAAGGGGACAGAGACCAGTGTTAATACAAGTTGAACACTGTGTACTAACAGAGGATTCCACATCAAACCATCGCCAAAACTGCCTTCACCACCTCAGAACGCCAAAACAACCACGTTCACCACCTCAGACCGCCAAAACAACCAAGTACACCACCTCAGACCGCCAAAACCACCGCAGCGGTCGTTTGAGGTGGTGAACGCGGTGGTTTTGGCGGTCTGAGGTGGTCAACGCGGTGGTTTTGGCGGTCTGAGGTGGTGTACGTGGTGGTTTTGGCGGTCTGAGGTGGTGAACGTGGTTGTTTTGGCGGTCTGAGGTGGTGAAGGCAGTTTTGGTGCTGGTTTGATGTGGAATCCTCTGTTAGTACACATTGTTCAACTTGTATTAACGCTGGTCTCTGTCCCCTTTGCAGCTTTAGCTCGGGCTGACCTTGGACCAGCCCTTAGTTTATGCTCCTATAGGCTTAGACTTCCTCTATGTATACATTCATTAATGCATATCACTAACTCACCGTTAGGGACTTGAATTTTCTAAATGTACAATCTGTGTACAATCCTAGGACTTTACATTGGAGACGCGGGTTCCCAAATGAACAGACAGAAAGTTACCCTTACTTTTGCCCCTGAGTGCACTGAAAATAAGCCAGGGTGGTCTACACCGCCAAAACCACCACGTTCACCACCTCAAACGACCGCAAACACAACCGCCTTCACCACCTCAAACGACCGCAAACACAACCTCCTTCACCACCTCAAACGACCGCAAACACAACCTCCTTCACCACCTCAAACGACCGCCAAAACCACCGCGTTCACCACCTCAAACGACCGCCAAAACAACCATGTTCACCACCTCAAACACAACCGCTTTCACCACCTCAAACGACCACAAACACAACCGCCTTCACCACCTCAAACGACCGCCTTCACCACCTCAAACGACCGCAAACACAACCGCCTTCACCACCGCAAACACAACCGCCTTCACCACCTCAAACGACCGCAAACACAACCATGTTCACCACCCCAAACGACCACAAACAACCGCCTTCACCACCTCAAACGACCGCAAACACACCCGCCTTCACCACCTCAAACGACCGCAAACACAACCGCCTTCACCACCTCAAACGACCGCAAACACAACCGCCTTCACCACCTCAAACACAACCGCCTTCACCACCTCAAACACAACCGCCTTCACCACCTCAAACACAACCGCCTTCACCACCTCAAACTCAACCGCCTTCACCACCTCATAACGACCGCAAACACAACCGACTTCACCACCTCATAACGACCGCAAACACAACCTCCTTCACCACCTCAAACGACCGCCAAAACAACCATGTTCACCACCTCAAACGACCGCAAACAAACCGCCTTCACCACCTCAAACAACTGCAAACACAACCGCCTTCACCACCGCAAACAACCGCCTTCACCACCTCAAACGACCGCCAAAACAACCATGATCACCATCTCAAACGACCGCAAACACAACCGCCTTGACCACCTCAAACGACAGCCAAAACTACCATGTTCACAAACAACCCCATAACAACCACGTTCAATGCTTCAAACAGTACGTTCAAATCAATTAAACATCAACTTTTTGTAGAAAAAAAAACACTGCAATTCCTGCAAAGACAATAAAAATGACAAAGTTGACTTACATGAAAATGAAGGGTCCATGATGATGTCAGAAAGTTTCCCTGTTACTCCAAAGACGTTATGATGGGCTTCAAGCAGGACCACGGCAACAGGCTCTGTTCATGATCCAGACCCATCCTGTAATACTGCAAACCTGCAAGAGGAGGGACACAAAAACTCCGGGGAGCGATGCCCCGGGGGTTGAGTTAGTGATATGCATTAATGATTGTATACAGATAGAGTAAGGCTAAGTGTAGACCACCCTGGATTATTTTTAGTGCACTCAGGGGCAAAAGTAAGGGTAACTTTCTGTCTGTTCATTTGGGAACCCGCGTCTCCAATGTAAAGTCCTTGGATTGTACATTTGGAAAATTCAAGTCCCTAATGGTGAGTTAGTGATATGCATTAATGAATGTATACATAGAGAGGAAGTCTAAGCCTATAGGAGCATAAACTAAGGTCTGGTCCAAGGTCAGCCCGAGCTAAAGCTGCAAAGGGGACAGAGACCAGCGTTAATACAAGTTGAACACTGTGTACTAACAGAGGATTCCACATCAAACCAGAGCCAAAACTGCCTTCACCACCTCAGACCGCCAAAACCACCAAGTACACCACCTCAGACCGCCAAAACCACCGCAGCGGTCGTTTGAGGTGGAGAACGCGGTGGTTTTGGCGGTCTGAGGTAGTCAACGCGGTAGTTTTGGAGGTCTGAGGTGGTGTACGTGGTGGTTTTGGCGGTCTGAGGTGGCGAAGGCAGTTTTGGTGCTGGTTTGATGTGGAATCCTCTGTTAGTACACAGTGTTCAACTTGTATTAACGCTGGTCTCTGTCCCCTTTGCAGCTTTAGCTCAGGCTGACCTTGGACCAGCCCTTAGTTTATGCTCCTATAGGCTTAGACTTCCTCTCTATGTATACATTCATTAATGCATATCACTAACTCACCGTTAGGGACTTGAATTTTCTAAATGTACAATCTATGTACAATCCTAGGACTTTACATTGGAGACACGGGTTCCCAAATGGACAGACAGAGAGTTACCCTTACTTTTGCCCCCGAGTGCACTGAAAATAAGCCAGGGTGGTCTACACCGCCAAAACCACCGCGTTCACCACCTCAAACGACCGCAAACACAACCGCCTTCACCACCGCAAACACAACCACCTTCACCACCTCAAACACAACCGCCTTCACCACCTCAAACGACCGCAAACACAACCGCCTTCACCACCGCAAACACAACCACCTTCACCACCTCAAACACAACCACCTTCACCACCTCAAACACAACCGCCTTCAACACCTCAAACAACCGCCGAAACAACTGCCTTCACCACCTCAAACGACTGCAAACACAACCATGATCACCACGTCAAATGACCGCAAACACAACCATGTTCACCACCTCAAACGACCGCAAACACAACCATGTTCACCACCTCATACAACCGCAAACACAACCATGATCACCACCTCATACAACCGCAAACACAACCATGATCACCACCTCAAACGACCGCAAACACAACCATGTTCACCATCTCAAACGACCGCAAACACAACCGCCTTCACCACCTCAAACGACCGCAAACACAACCGCCTTCACCACCTCAAACGACCGCAAACACAACCATGTTCACCACCTCATACAACCGCAAACACAACCATGATCACCACCTCAAACGACCGCAAACACAACCATGTTCACCATCTCAAACGACCGCAAACACAACCATGTTCACCATCTCAAACGACCGCAAACACAACCGCCTTCACCACCTCAAACAACCGCAAACACAACCATGTTCACCATCTCAAACGACCGCAAACACAACCATGTTCACCATCTCAAACGACCGCAAACACAACCGCCTTCACCACCTCAAACGACCGCAAACACAACCATGTTCACCATCTCAAACGACCGCAAACACAACCATGTTCACCATCTCAAACGACCGCAAACACAACCGCCTTCACCACCTCAAACGACTGCAAACACAACCGCCTTCACCACCTCAAACGACCGCCGAAACAACCATGATTACCACCTCAAACGACCGCAAACACAACCGCCTTCACCACCTCAAACGACCACAAACACAACCGCCTTCACCACCTCAAACGACCGCAAACACAACCTCCTTCACCACCTCAAACGACCACCAAAACAACCATGTTCACCACCTCATACAACCGCAAACACAACCATGATCACCACCTCAAACGACCGCAAACACAACCATGATCACCACCTCAAACGACCGCAAACACAACCGCCTTCACCACCTCAAACGACCACAAACACAACCGCCTTCACCACCTCAAACGACCGCAAACACAACCGCCTTCACCACCTCAAACGACCACAAACACAACCATGATCACCACCTCAAACGACCGCAAACACAACCGCCTTCACCACCTCAAACGACCACAAACACAACCATGATCACCACCTCAAACGACCGCAAATACAACCGCCTTCACCACCTCAAACGACCGCAAACACAACCGCCTTCACCACCTCAAACGACCGCAAACACAACCACGTTCACAAACAACCCCATAGCAACCACGTTCAATGCTTCAAACAGTACGTTCAAATCAATTAAACATCAACTTTTTGTAGAAAAAAAAACACTGCAATTCCTGCAAAGACAATAAAAATGACAAAGTTGACTTACATGAAAATGAAGGGTCCATGATGATGTCAGAAAGTTTCCCTGTTACTCCAAAGACGTTACGATGGGCTTCGAGCAGGACCACGGCAACAGGCTCTGTTCATGATCCAGACCCATCCTGTAATATTGCAAACCTGCAAGAGGAGGGACACAAAAACTCCGGGGAGCGATGCCCCGGGGGTTGAGTTAGTGATATGCATTAATGATGGTATACAGATAGAGTAAGGCTAAGTGTAGACCACCCTGGATTATTTTTAGTGCACTCGGGGGCAAAAGTAAGGGTAACTTTCTGTCTGTCCATTTGGGCACCCGCGTCTCCAATGTAAAGTCCTAGGATTGTACATTTGGAAAAGTCAAGTCCCTAACGGTGAGTTAGTGATATGCATTAATGAATGTATACATAGAGGAAGTCTAAGCCTATAGGAGCATAAACTAAGGGCTGGTCCAAGGTCAGCTCGAGCTAAAGCTGCAAAGGGGACAGAGACCAGCGTTAATACAAGTTGAACACTGTGTACTAACAGAGGATTCCACATCAAACCAGCGCCAAAACTGCCTTCGCCACCTCAGACCGCCAAAATCACCACGTACACCACCTCAGACCGCCAAAACAACCAAGTACACCACCTCAGACCGCCAAAACAACCAAGTACACCACCTCAGACCGCCAAAACCACCACGTACACCACCTCAGACCGCCAAAACCACCACGTACACCACCTCAGACCGCCAAAACCACCGCAGCGGTCTTTTGAGGTGGTGAACGTGGTGGTTTTGGCGGTCTGAGGTGCTGAACGTGGTGGTTTTGGCGGTCTGAGGTGGTGAATGCGGTAGTTTTGGCGGTCTGAGGTGGTGTACGTGGTTGTTTTGGCGGTCTGAGGTGGTGAAGGCAGTTTTGGTGCTGGTGTGATGTGGAATCCTCTGTTAG
>JASDAP010000035.1:461467-491467 GCA_031216635.1 Dissostichus eleginoides | reverse complement strand
TACTATTACTGTTATTACTGTTATTACTACTACTACTGTTATTACTGTTATTACTACTACTACTGTTATTACTACTATTACTGTTATTACTGTTATTACCACTACTACTGTTATTACTACTATTACTGTTATTACTGTTATTACCACTACTACTGTTATTACTGTTATTACTGTTATTACTGTTATTACCACTACTACTGTTATTACTGTTATTACTGTTATTACTACTACTACTGTTATTACTGTTATTACTGTTATTACCACTACTACTGTTATTACTGTTATTACTGTTATTACCACTACTACTGTTATTACTACTATTACTGTTATTACCACTACTACTGTTATTACTGTTATTACTGTTATTACTACTACTACTGTTATTACTGTTATTACTGTTATTACTGCTACTACTGTTATTACTGTTATTACTGTTATTACTACTACTACTGTTATTACTGTTATTACTGTTATTACTGTTATTACTGCTACTACTGTTATTACTGTTATTACTACTACTACTGTTATTACTACTATTACTGTTATTACTGTTATTACTGTTATTACTACTGTTATTACCACTACTACTGTTATTACTACTATTACTGTTATTACTGTTATTACTGTTATTACTACTATTACTGTTATTACTGTTATCACTACTATTACTATTAATACTGTTATCACTACGATTACTACTATTACTGTTATTACTGTTATCACTACTATCACTACTATTACTGTTATTACTGTTATCACTACTATTATTACTAACCCTCACAAATTGGGTTCAATCTGTGTTAGTGAACACTTTTAATAACCCACCTCACAGCTGAGCTTTAAGCTGTCTTGAAAACAGACATTGATTACTGTAGTAACGGGTTGGGGGGGGGGGGCTCAGTGTCTGATGTGACCACCACTGGCCTCACGCAGTGCAACACGTCTCCTTCACAGAGAGTAGATCAGGTCTGTGGTCTGTTGGATGTGGAGAGGCTGGATGTGGTGGTCCTGGTCTGGTGTGGGGGTCCTGGTCTGGTGTGGGGGTCCTGGTCTGCGGTTCTGAGGCCGGTTGGATGGCCAGATTCTCTGAGACGCCTGTGGAGACTGATGGTGGAAAAATGAACATTAAATGCACAGCTCTGGAGGACATTCAGTCAGAATTTGTGAACAATATTTGAGAAAAAACGGTTTCTTGTGTTCATAGAAAAAGTCTCAGATCTTTGATTTCAGCTCATGGACAATGGGAGCAAAAACAAAAGTGTTGCGTTTATATTTGTTCATAGTATGATATGTATCTGGTTCATATATATATATACACACAGTAGAGATATATCATGTGTATCTGGTAAATATATATATATATATACAGTACAGATGTATGATATCTGTTCCTCTCTCCAGAACTCCATGAACCTCCCTCCTGATAAAGTGCGTCTGCTCCGGTCCTACGACAGCGACAAGAAGTGGGAGCTGATCTGTGACCAGGTGAGAGGAGAACCCTTTAGAACCACTAACACTACACACACCTGCAGAGCTCACAGTGTGTGTGTGTGTGTGTGTGTGTGTGTGTGTGTGTGTGTGTGTGTGTGTGTGTGTGTGTGTGTGTGTGTGTGTGTGTGTGTGTCTGTGTAGGAGAGGTTTCAGGTGAAGAACCCCCCCCACACCTACATCCAGAAACTGAGAGGCTTCCTGGACCCCGGCCGTCACACGCAAGGTGAGCTGGGAAATGTAGTTTCTAGATGATGTCTTTACAACTAACTCTATCACAGGAAGTCTCTTCTCATCATTGCCACAATATAATATTCATATCTGTCTGCCTGTCTGTCTGTCTGCTTGTCTGTCTGTCTGTCTGCCTGTCTGTCTGTCTGCCTGTCTGCCTGTCTGCCTGTCTGCCTGCCTGCCTGCCTGCCTGCCTGCCTGCCTGTCTGCTGCCTGCCTGCCTGCCGGCCTGCCTGTCTGCCTGCCTGCCTGCCTGTCTGCCTGTCTGTCTGTCTGTCTGTCTGTCTGTCTGCCTGTCTGCCTGTCTGTCTGTCTGTCTGCAGAAGTTCAGACGGAGGGTTCAGGAGTCGACTCAGATGCTCAGAGAACTGGAGATTTCTCTTCGGACCAATCACATCGGGTATGTGACCTGTCTGTATCTCACCTGTCTGTCTGACACCTGTCTGTATTTCACCTGTCTGTCTGACACCTGTCTGTTTCTCACCTGTCTGTCTCTCGCCTGTCTGTCTGACACCTGTCTGTATCTCACCTGTCTGTCTGACACCTGTCTGTCTCTTGCCTGTCTGTATCTCACCTGTCTGTATCTCACCTGTCTGTCTGACACCTGTCTGTCTCTCGCCTGTCTGTATCTCACCTGTCTGTCTCTCACCTGTCTGTCTCTCACCTGTTGTATCTCACCTGTCTGTCTGACACCTGTCTGACACCTGTCTGTCTGTACCTGTCTGTTTCTCACCGGTCTGTATCTCACCTGTCTGTCTGACACCTGTCTGTCTCTCGCCTGTCTGTATCTCACCTGTCTGTATCTCACCTGTCTGTCTCTCACCTGTCTGTATCTCACCTGTCTGTCTGACACCTGTCTGTCTGTCACCTGTCTGTTTCTCACCTGTCTGTATCTCACCTGTCTGTATCCCACCTGTCTGTCTGTCACCTGTCTGTCTGTCTCTCTCTCTAGGTCGTCCTCAGACGAGCCCTCCTTCGTCGCTTCCAGTCATCCCGGTGCTCCATACATCTAGCCAGTTCATTGGTACTTTGTGCTCCTGCATCATTCTTGAGTACGTCCACGTATGTTGGTGTGGGACGTCCTCGTGACCGATGCCCATGTGTTGGTTCCCACAGCACCAATTTGCTGGCTGGCAGCTCTTGATGCCTTTGGCAATGTCCTGCTAGTCTCATTCTCCTGGCTGCAATTTTCTCGCTCACCCTTGGTATTCCCTCGTACAGGATCTTGTTGGTTACATGTACACTCTTGCTGATGTTAAGTACTGCTCGCAACATTCTGGTGTAGCATCCGTCTAGAGACTTTTGCAGGGTTGGCTTCAGGGTCCAGCATTCACTGCCATAGAGGAGAACAGACTCTACCGTTGCGTAGAAGAAGCTGAGTTTGATTTGACGGGGGAGGTTGGAGTTCCATACACTGGTCATGCCGTTCAGGGCCCTCCATGCAAGTGCCTTCCTCACCTTAAGATCTTGCTCGGTTGAGTTGACCCATGAGCCCAGGTACTTGAAGTCCTTGACTTCTTTAAGCACAGTGCCTTCTGTTGTTGTCAGAGGTGGATGTTCCGGTAAGATGTTAACCTCAGTTTTCTTGGCATTTAGCCTAAGGCCAACCTTGGCACACTCTAACTCCACTCTGTTCAGGAGTTCCTGTGCTTGTTCCACGCTGTCACCTGTCTGTTTCTCACCTGTCTGTTTCTCACCTGTCTGTTTCTCACCTGTCTGTCTGTCACATGTCTGTATCTCACCTGTCTGTCTCTCACATGTCTGTCTCTCACCTGTCTGTCTCTCACATGTCTGTTTCTCACCTGTCTGTCTGTCACATGTCTGTCTCTCACCTGTCTGTCTGTCACATGTCTGTCTGACACCTGTCTGTCTCTACCTGTCTGTCTACAGGTGGGTCAGGGAGTTCCTGAATGAGGAGAACCGGGGTCTGGATGTCCTCGTAGAATATCTGTCCTTCGCTCAGTACGCAGTCACGTGAGTCTGAACCCACAAACACTGGAACCTCTTCCTGTTCCCTAGAGAACCGACTGAACCAAGAGAACCCAGTGTTTTAACGTACCTGTCTTTATAGAACCGACTGAACCGAGAGAACCGGGTGTTTTAACATTCCTGTCTTTAAAGAATCGACTGAACCGAGTGTTTTAACGTTCCTGTCTTTAAAGAACCAAGTGTTTTAACATTCCTGTCTTTAAAGAACCAACTGTTTAACGTTCCTGTCTTTAGAGAACCAAGTGTTCTAATGTTCTTGGCTTTATAAAACTGATTGAACAGACGGACCAAGTGTTTCAACCTGATCGTCTTCATGCGGTGAACGCAGTAGGTTTAGCTTGTATGAGGAGAACCTGCTGATTCTGGTTCTGTTGTTGGTAGGTTTGACACTGAAGGAGAACCTGACTGTAGTTCTGTTGTAGGTTTGATGGGGAGCAGGTGGAGGTTGGAGGCGAGGCGTCCTCCATCGACTCGCCCTGGAGCCGCTCCATCGAGGATCTCCACGGAGACGCTGGCCTCCCCTCGCCCTCCTCCTCTGGACCAAGAGCTGCCCGACACTCCATCAGGTGAGAGAACCGGAGAACCGGAGACACTGAGAGACACTAGAGACACCTGAGAAAGACTGAGAGACACTGAGAGATACCTGAGAGACACTTGAGAGACACCTGAGAGACACCGAGAGACACCTGAGAGACACTCCTGAGAGACACCTGAGAGACACCTGAGAGACACTGAGACACCTGAGACTCTGAGAGACACCTGAGACACTTAGAGACACCCAGAGACACCTGAGACACACATAGACACCCATAGACACCTGAGACACTCAGAGACACTCAGAGACACCCAGAGACACTCAGTGACACCCAGAGACACCAGAGACACCCAGAGACACCAGAGACACCCAGAGAGACCCATAGACACCTGAGACACACATAGACACCCATAGACACCTGAGACACTCAGAGACACTCAGAGACACCGAGAGACACCCAGAGACACCCAGAGACACCCAGAGACACCTGAGACACACATAGACACCCATAGACACCTGAGACACTCAGAGACACTCAGAGATACCCAGAGACACCCAGAGACACCCAGAGACACCTGAGACACACATAGACACCCATAGACACCTGAGACACTCAGAGACACTCAGAGACACCCAGAGACACTCAGAGACACCCAGAGACACCAGAGTGACCCAGAGAGACCCATAGACACTGGAAACAGTCTCTCAAAGGATAGGAAACAGATAATAAATACATTAACAACATGTGTTCTGCAGCTCTGCGATGGTGACTCGCTCCAACACGCTGCCCAGTCGCCGGACTCTGAAGAACTCAAGACTCGTCTGCAAGAAAGACGACGTACACGTTTGTGTCATGTGTCTGAGAGCCGTCATGAACTACCAGGTACAAGCATACTTATAATATATTTATTTAAGCAATAGCTCACAACAGGCCGTGGTATATGGTCATTATATCACAGTTAAGGGGCGTGGTTCACCCTTAACCGTATCTCACAGCTAGGGCTTGAACCACGCCCTGTGAGATACTGAGCATATCTCACGGCCTGAAGTGAGCTGTTGCTTTTCTAAAACGGTTACCAAGTGTGGCAATATGAAAGAAAAATACCCACTCTAATTTAAATAGTTTTTATTAGTAAATAATGATGTTAAAAATAAAATAGTCCCTCCGTTGCCTTCTGCACGAAACATAGTGCGAGGTGGTTGCTATGCAACAACACTAACAGCTAGCGAACATATTAGACAGAGAGCGTTGATCCAGTATTTGGCTATTTATTTACATTAATGTGTATGTTGCCGTTTATTGAGCAGCCTCTGAAAACCTGTCCAGCATCAGTAGAAAGGCTCACAAGGTCACTTGTATAGGCTGAGGTTGTTCTAGGCCAGGGGTACTCAAATACAAATCTTAAAGGTCCAAAGACATTTTTCAATAAGACAAAGGTCCGTTTATTACGGTCATTCAAACAATTGCAACAAGATTCTTAACACGAGGTTGCAAAAACAAAAATAATCTGTATGCAGCAGTTTTCATTGTTATTGTGTCTGTGCTTGATCCCTCAGAGTCGCAGTGTAAGAGCTGCACAGTTATGAATAAAGGCAGCTGCACCCTCTTTCATTCAGCATTCCCATTATTGCTTTATAAATGTCTTGCCCCCTTGTGTGTCCACTGAGGTTCGTCAGGCCCAACACATCTTCAACAAACTCCCCCTTTGCCTCATCATAAAAACTCACAAACACCAGCAACTGAGCATTGTCAGTGGTGTCAGTAGACTCATCCACAGCTAAGGAAATGCACTATGCATTTTTTATTCCATCACAAAGCTGATTAATCAAATCACCAGCCAGTATTTATGTTCTTCTGGTTGCTGTGGAATCTGAGAGGGGATTTGCTTGATTTGACCTGTTATTTCCTCTTTTTGTTTGCCTTCAAACACTTCAGTCATGCATTCTTTTATACTTCAGTTATTATCCAGTGGAATGTCCTTACCTACTGGCCTAGTTAAATCAAAGTGGTTACTTTTTTTGGCTGGGCAGTGTAGTTTTACACACCGTCTTATTTGACTTTCTCAGGACTTAAAACTGTTTTTTGGGGGCAGACCCCCACAGAGAAAAAAATATATTTACACACGTAAGGTCATCATCTTAACAGTTTTGTATGCTCATCCGTGAGCAGAGCATCAAGTTGACATGTCTATTACAGCTGAATGCGGCGATTACCATTTTGTTCAGCGAAACGCCTCACAAACTTATTAAGATCAACAGCTTTAGTGCGTTTTGATTCAATGCTGAGTACAGCCAAACTTGACAGTCTCTTCTCTGTTATTGTAGACCGCAAATACCTCATTCCTTCAGTACTTGGGTCCGAATGCTTCTCGTTTTGCACCGTCCCGTTCAAATTAAATCGCCGCCAATCATATTTCCACGCTCGCGCCAGGGCCGGGGGAGGGGTTACAAGACGTGGGTCTTGTGCTGCATTCACTTGCACTCGGACATTAGAGACTTTCTCTCATAAATGTCCGATGAGCCACAACTTTTCTTTCAAAACAAAGCTGCCAACTGGGGTGGCAGCTGGGGAGAGACGAGACACGCATTTTTACCACCCGCATGCGAAGACCCGCCCTACTCTGCCTCTGATTCGCAGACTGTTGGTGGGGGACAAAAAACGCTGACGGGATGCTGAATGTGATTGGACCAATGCGTTGATAGACACACACAGACATTGGAACAGTCGGACATGCAGAGCGCTGTATGCAGTGGACATAGCGGAGAATTTTGACTCGTTGCGTTGTGGCGATGTCTCGCAGATAACACAGATAATACAGATAATACAGATAATACATATGAAAAGTATAATTTGCTCAGAGTCCAGAGACAGTTGTGGTTCGGTCCGGATCCGGACCGGAGTCCGGACTTTGAGGATGCCTGTTCTAGGCTGTTGCTCGGCGTGGCCAGAATATTGCTCCACTTTCTCCGGCCACCGAGATTCGGCTTCCAGCAGCTCTGGAGAGAGCTTTCGCACCTGTGGCCACTAACGGTCATCATGTCTCTGCTTTGTTTCAAGACCCGCATCAGAAAGCTTTTGAATGGAGGTTCTTCTCCAGTTGGTCTACCTGCTCTTCACGGAGCTCTGCATGTCGTGGTTTAGGTGCTCTCTGGAGATAGGCCCTGCTCGATCCACTCCTCCATAGAGAGGCCACCCCGGGGGTCCAAGTTGAGTAAGGGACAATGTGCAGCGAGGCGGTCATTATGGGTAAAAGAACACCCGACAGGCAGATCAAAAACAGTCCGTTGTTACCGTTTGAACTACGTAGCAACGGCAGGAACTGCTTCCATAGCGTTTTGGAGGAGCTTTCTGATTACAGATTTGAAAACATCGTTGCTTGCTTTAAAAGTAGCTCAATCCATGATGTCAAAGCTTGGGAAGTATCTAGATATCCCTGCCCTGATGCCAAAGGAACTGCACACTGAATATGTGTTGCCGTTTGATCTCTATGTCTGGACCGCTGCGTAAAAAGGAGGGTTTCTGCCCCGTTACTTCTCCGCTGTTTCCTTGTCCCAGTCCAACTGTATGAGTTAAATCTTCTGACTTCTTTCTGCGGATGTGAGTGTCCTTAACAACGGTCAATAACTCCTTGCTGCACATTATCCCTTAACAACGGTCAATAAGTCCTTGCTGCACATTATCCCTTAACAACGGTCAATAAGTCCTTGCTGCACATTATCCCTTAACAACGGTCAATAAGTCCTTGCTGCACGTTATCCCTTAACAACGGTCAATAAGTCCTTGCTGCACGTTATCCCTTAACAACGGTCAATAAGTCCTTGCTGCACATTATCCCTTAACAACGGTCAATAACTCCTTGCTGCACATTATCCCTTAACAACGGTCAATAAGTCCTTGCTGCACATTATCCCTTAACAACGGTCAATAACTCCTTGCTGCACATTATCCCTTAACAGCGGTCAATAAGTCCTTGCTGCACATTATCCCTTATCAACGGTCAATAAGTCCTTGATGCACATTATCCCTTAACAACGGTCAATAACTCCTTGATGCACATTATCCCTTAACAACGGTCAATAACTCCTTGCTGCACATTATCCCTTAACAACGGTCAATAACTCCTTGCTGCACATTATCCCTTAACAATGGTCAATAACTCCTTGCTGCACATTATCCCTTAACAACGGTCAATAAGTCCTTGCTGCACTTTATCCCTTAACAACGGTCAATAACTCCTTGCTGCACATTATCCCTTAACAACGGTCAATAAGTCCTTGCTGCACATTATCCCTTAACAACGGTCAATAAGTCCTTGCTGCACATTATCCCTTAACAACGGTCAATAAGTCCTTGCTGCACATTATCCCTTACATGTTTCCATCTTGAGCTTTGTTAGTTAGTTAGTTTCCTAACGGACGTAATGTAACGGATGTAATGTAACGGACGTAATGTAACAGCTGTAACGGACGTAATGTAACGGACGTAATGTAACAGACGTAATGTAACAGCTGTAACGGACGTAATGTAACGGACGTAATGTAACAGACGTAATGTAACGGACGTAATGTAACAGACGTAATGTAACGGACGTAATGTAACAGCTGTAACGGACGTAATGTAACGGACGTAATGTAACAGACGTAATGTAACAGACGTAATGTAACAGACGTAATGTAACGGACGTAATGTAACAGCTGTAACGGACGTAATGTAACAGACGTAATGTAACAGCTGTAACGGACGTAATGTAACGGACGTAATGTAACAGAGGTAATGTAACAGACGTAATGTAACGGACGTAATGTAACGGACGTAATGTAACAGACGTAATGTAATAGACGTAATGTAACAGCTGTAACAGACGTAATGTAACGGACGTAATGTAACAGACGTAATGTAACGGACGTAATGTAACAGCTGTAACGGACGTAATGTAACGGACGTAATGTAACAGACGTAATGTAACAGACGTAATGTAACGGCTGTAACGGACGTAATGTAACGGACGTAATGTAACGGACGTAATGTAACGGACGTAATGTAACAGCTGTAACGGACGTAATGTAACGGACGTAATGTAACAGCTGTAACGGACGTAATGTAACAGCTGTAACGGACGTAATGTAACGGACGTAATGTAACGGACGTAATGTAACGGTTGTAGCTTTTCTCAGACGCGGAGGGATACTGACTTGTTGTGAAAAGTAACTACAATTCTACCCGTGATATACGCTCATTATATCACGGCTAAGAACCAATCAGATTGCTTGATTTGACTTGTCCGTTTTATAATGATATATATATATATATACACACAGTGTGCGAAATACCCGTCAATAATCGGGGGGTCCCCATCTCCCGTTTATTGCGCAATATACCGATTTGTTTTTAAATTTTGGAGTCAAATGCATCAATCTGGTGCATTTTGAGGGGAAAATAAAGAGACTAGATGTAGACAGACAGTCCCCCTGTTTGAGGCAGACCCACATTTGCGCAGCGTTGCGTTACATACAAAAAATAAAGAAATCCTCAGGCCAACAGGCCACTTAACATGCCAGGCCATCGGGAAACCTCCCAGTCCTCCCGATGGCCAGTCCGGGCCCAATCAGTAGTCTATAGCAGCGTTTCTCAACCGGGGCGCCGTCTGGCGTCTTCAGGGGTGCCGTCAAATAATTCTATATTCTGACGTTCATATGAATGAATAAATACGCGACCGTTAAAGAGCCGTCTGTTTTCGATTCTATGCGAGGAAATGCTTCTGCCAGCCAAAATAGATTATATTTGTGAACAAATGTTTTGAATTATGAATACTGGACATAGGTAAGCTTAAAAATATTTTAGTGACCATTGCAAGTGACAAATAAATATTATAATTTGAGACCCCCCTCAAATGTTGCTGTTGAGGCTTTCAGGGGGGCTCAGGTGTTAATCGGGGGGGTCGAGCTCCCCCGGACCCCCCCGTATTTCGCACACTGTATACACAGTAATGCTTCCTGTGTCCCCAGTACGGATTCAACATGGTGATGTCTCACCCTCACGCCGTCAACGAAATCGCCCTCAGCCTCAACAACAGAAACCCCAGGTACACACACACACACACACACACACACACACACACACACACACACACACACACACAGGGGTCCACTGCATAACTACTTTACTGTGTTTCTGCTTATGTCTTTAGTGAATATATAAACGTTTTAACTGTCTGTCTCTCACCTGTCTCTCTCTCACCTGTCTCTCTCTCACCTGTCTGTCTCTCGTCGTCAGGACAAAGGCTCTGGTGTTGGAGTTGCTGGCGGCAGTTTGTTTGGTCAGAGGAGGACATGAGATCATCCTGTCGGCCTTCGACAACTTCAAAACTGTAAAGAAACCATAAACACATAATAAATGTCTCATGGGCTGGTTGGTTGGTTGGTTGGTTGGTTGGTTGGTTGGTTGGTTGGTTGGTGATTTATAAATCTATGTGTTACAGGTGTGTTCAGAGTCGATGCGTTTTGAAAAGTTGATGGAACATTTTAAGAACGAAGACGACAACATCGACTTTCTGGTATGGAGAATTTAAACAGTTTGAACTTTGTTCAGGTAACCCACACCCTTCATGTTGACCTGCAGGTCTCCTGGTGGTAAAAACATCATACTGTAATAACTGGTAGCTGAGGACAGTGTGTGTTAGATGATAATACTTTGAACATTGGTTGTTAAGTAACAGTGTGTTGTTGTTACCGGTCTCTCAGGTGGCCTGCATGCAGTTCATCAACATCGTGGTTCACTCGGTGGAGGACATGAACTTCAGAGTCCACCTGCAGTACGACTTCACCAAACTCAACCTGGACGAGCACCTGGAGGTAAACCCATGACCCTCTGTCAGCCAATCACACGCCTGTCTCCCTGCCCTAACCCCACCTGTCTCCCTGCACTAACCCCTGCCCCCCCCCACCTGTCTCCCTGCACTAACCCCACCTGTCTCCCTCAGAGGCTGAAGCACACGGAGAGCGACCGGCTGCAGGTTCAGATTCAGGCGTACCTGGACAACGTGTTTGACGTTGGGACGCTGCTGGAAGACGCAGAGACCAAGACTGCTGCTCTGGAGAGGGTGGAGGAACTGGAGGAGAACCTGGGCACGGTGAGACAGATACCTGTCTATTCCTGTCTGTCTCTATGTGTCTCTTAACTGTCTACCTGACCTGTCTGTCTCAATGTCCGTCTCTAAGATGTCTGCCCGGGTGCTGGACGTGGAGAACGAGGCAATGCTGAAGATCGTGGAGCTGGAGAAGCAGCTGATGCAGACCAACAAGGACCTGGACCAGATCCGGGTCAGAACCACAGAGTCCCTTTAGAAAGATTTAACATGATTAATAATAATTTCTATAAACTGTGGAGCTTTATAGAGAGATAACATGTGTGTGACTGCTGACTGGAGCCAGTGTGGTTAACATGCTGTCTGTTAACCGTTAACTCTCTGTTAACCGTTAACATGCTGTCTGTTAACCCGTTAGATGTCTGTTAACGGTTAACATGCTGTCTGTTAACCGTTAACTCTCTGTTAACCGTTAACATGCTGTCTGTTAACCCGTTAGATGTCTGTTAACCGTTAACTATCTGTTAACCGTTAACATGCTGTCTGTTAACCGTTAACTGTCTGTTAACCGTTAACATGCTGTCTGTTAACCCGTTAGATGTCTGTTAACCGTTAACATGCTGTCTGTTAACCGTTAACTGTCTGTTAACCGTTAACATGCTGTCTGTTAACCCGTTAACTGTCTGTTACCGTTAACATGCTGTCTGTTAACCGTTAACTGTCTGTTAACCGTTAACATGCTGTCTGTTAACCGTTAACTGTCTGTTAACCGTTAACTGTCTGTTAACGGTTAACTGTCTGTTAACCGTTAACTGTCTGTTAACCGTTAACATGCTGTCTGTTAACCGTTAACTGTCTGTTAACCGTTAACATGCTGTTTGTTAACCGTTAACATGCTGTCTGTTAACCGTTAACATGCTGTCTGTTAACCGTTAACTGTCTGTTAACCGTTAACTGTCTGTTAACCATTAACATGCTGTTTGTTAACCCGTTAACATGCTGTCTGTTAACCGTTAACTATCTGTTAACCGTTAACTGTCTGTTAACCGTTAACTGTCTGTTAACCGTTAACATGCTGTCTGTTAACCGTTAACATGCTGTCTGCTAACCGTTAACTGTCTGTTAACCCGTTAACATGCTGTCTGTTAACCGTTAACTATCTGTTAACCGTTAACTGTCTGTTAACCGTTAACTGTCTGTTAACCCATTAACATGCTGTCTGTTAACCCGTTAACATGCTGTCTGTTAACCGTTAACTGTCTGTTAACCATTAACTGTCTGTTAACCCATTAACATGCTGTCTGTTAACCCATTAACATGCTGTCTGTTAACCCGTTAACTGTCTGTGAACAGGACGTGTACGCCAGCAGTAACTCTCAGGTGCACACGCTGCGGCGGATCGTGCGGGAGAAGGACCAGACGATCCGGAGACAGAGTCGTTTGGAGCGCCAGGCTCAGGAGGCTCAGCAGGCCGGAGGACCAGGAGCTCCACAGCCCCCGAGAGGAGAGGGAGACGGGGGGGTGGGGGACTCTGCCTCCCCCTCACCTCCACCCTGTCCTAACCTGTCCCCAAGGTGAGAGGCTACCTGGAGGTCAATGGTTCTCTGAATCTGTTTTTGGTTGTTCTCCTGAAATAAGGTCTGTGGTTAACACTGTTTTGTTCTCCTGGTGGATTTAGAAACGGAGGTTTGAACGAGAGTCTAAATGAGCCGCCTTCAGCTGAGCGGTCCTGTGACCTACTTTATTTGAATGTGATGTATGCAGTTTATCGCTCATAACCAACCAATGATTGATCTCCACAGTCCAGAGACCGTAGCGTATCACAGCATGGCTCCAGGGATGGGCGGAGCTACGGGGATGCTTGTCCCGCCCCCTCCCCCACCTCCTCCACCAATGCCAGGCACAGGTCAGTTTCACCTCCACCAATCAGAGCGCTGGATTGGTCTTTAATAATAAAGAGAAAGTAATCTAGTTTCCTGTTTAACTTTTCAGTTTCCAATGGGTCGTTTCCTGCTCCTCCTCCCCCCCCTCCACCACCTCCCCCCCCCCTCCCTGTCGGACCAGTGAACTTTCGTCCTGCATCCCCCCACCTCCCCCTTGCGCTCCCCCTCTCCCGGCTCCGGACCCACTGTCATCTTTAACTCCGGACTCGCAGGTAAAAATACACATGTATATTATATATGTATGTATTGTGGGACAGATGTGTATATCATTTATATAAAAACATGTGTTTTCTATAACAGCTGGGGGGTTTAGAAGATGTTTGTGTTTCCTTTTTGTTGTTTTTCTCTCTTCTGCTGAGAGAGGGTCCTCTCAAGTTATTCTGGATGTCTTCTACAATCTTTAAACATCTCTCACTTTTAACCTCTTTTATCTTATGGTTAACCTGAATACCTGCCTCTGCTCACCTGTCCTTCTGCTCACCTGTCTCTCTGCTCACCTGTCTCTCTGCTCACCTGTCTCCCTGCTCACCTGTCTCTCTGCTCACCTGTCTCTCTCTGTCTCTCTCCTCACCTGTCTCTCTGCTCACCTGTCCCTCTGCTCACCTGACCCTCTCCTCACCTGTCTCCCTGCTCACCTGACCCTCTCCTCACCTGTCTCCCTGCTCACCTGTCTCCCTGCTGACCTGTCTCCCTGCTCACCTGTCTCCCTGCTCACCTGACCCTCTCCTCACCTGTCTCCCTGCTCACCTGTCTCCCTGCTCACCTGTCTCTCTGCTCACCTGTCTCCCTGCTCACCTGTCTCTCTGTGTGCAGCGGTGAAGATAAAGAAGCCGATCCAGACCAAGTTCCGGATGCCGGTGTTGAACTGGGTGGCTCTGAAGCCGAGCCAGATCAACGGGACCGTCTTCAACGACATCGACGACGAGACCATCCTTGGGGTAACAGACAGACATTATAATACCTGTCTGTCTCTCTGTCTGTCTCTCTGTACCTGACTGTCTCTCTGTACCTGTCTCTCTCAGGACATTAACGTGGAGGAGTTTGAGGAGCTGTTTAAGACGAAGGCTCAGGGTCCGGCGGTGGACTTGACTCTTTCCAGACAGAAACTTCCTCAGAAAGCTCCGTCCAAAGTTTCTCTGCTGGATGCCAACCGGTCTAAAAACTTGGCCATCACTCTGAGGAAGGCGGGTCAGGGGTCAGAGGTTATCTGTCGCGCCATCCACACGTAAGACAACAACAGCACTAAGTGAAATCTCTAGAATGTCAGATGAATGTCGGCTGACTGTCGGTTGGATGTCGGCTCACTGTCGGTTGGATGTCAGCTGGATGTTTGCTGGATGTTGGCTGGATGTCGGCTGGGACTTTGCTGAATGTTGGCTGGATGTTGGCTGACTGTCGGTTGACTGTCAGCTGGCTGTCGACTGGATGTTGGCTGAATGTTGGCTGGTTGTTAGATGAATGTTGGCTGACAGTCTGCCAGAGGTTGGCTAACTGATGGCTGGATGTCGGTTGGATGTTTGCTGGATTTTGGCTGGATGTCAGCTGGATGTTGGTTGAATGTCGGCTGGATCTTTGCTGACTGTCGGCTGGATGTTGGCTGGATTTTGGCTGAATGTCGGCTGGATCTTTGCTGACTGTTGGCTGGATGTTGGTTGAATGTCGGCTGGATCTTTGCTGACTGTCGGCCGGATATTTGCTGGATGTTGGCTGAATGTTTGCTGGATGTCGGCTGGATGTTGGCTGGATGTTAGTTGGATGTTGGCTGGATGTTGGCTGGGTCTTTGCTGAATGTCGGTTGGATGTTGGCTGACTGTCAGCTGGCTGTCAGCTGGATGTTGTCTGAATGTCTGCTGGATGTTGGCTGACTGTTGGCTGGATGTGATTGTCGGCTGGATGTCGGCTGACTGTCGGCTGGATGTCGGCTGGATGTTTGCTGATTGCCGGCTGGATGTCGGCTGAATGATGGCTGACTGATAGCTGGATGTTGGCTGGATGTTTGCTGATTGTCGGCTGGCTGTCGGCTGGCTGTCGGCTGACTTTCGGCTGACTGCAGTCCCTCTGTATGTCCTCAGATTCGACCTCCGGACGGTGAGAGTGGACTTCGTTGAATGCCTGATGCGTTTCCTGCCCACGGAGGCCGAGGTGAAGCTGCTCCGTCAGTACGAGAGAGACAGAAAACCTCTGGAGGCTCTGAGTGATGAAGACAGGTTCATGATGCAGTTTAGCCGCATCGAGAGGCTCAACCAACGCATGACCATCCTCACCTTCATGGGCAACTTCAGCGAAAATCTGCAGATGCTGACGCCGGTGAGAGGTTACAGACAGACAGGTTACATACAGACAGGTTACAGACAAAAGGTTACAGACAGACAGACAGGTTACAGACAGACAGGTTACAGACGGACAGATTCTAACCCCAGTGAGACAGACAGACAGGTTACAGAAAGACAGGTTACAGACAGACAGCTTACAGACAGACAGACAGACAGATTCTAACCCCAGTGAGACAGACAGACAGACACACAGACAGACACACAGACACATAGACAGACAGACAGACAGACAGACAGACAGACAGACAGACAGACAGACAGACAGCTAAACTGATCTCTCTCTTGTGTTTCCTCAGCAACTCCACGCCATCATTGCTGCTTCAGTTTCTATAAAATCCTCTCAGAAGCTCAAGAAGATCCTGGAGGTCAGTCTTATAGAGATACACACTTTATATTGCGTTAAATACACAGTGTGGGGTATACTGCCTGTGTGTGTATACAATCTGTCCTATAATGAATGTGTGTGTATACAATCTGTTGTATAATGAATGTGTGTGTAGATCATCTTGGCCCTGGGGAACTATATGAATAGCAGCAAGAGAGGAGCTGTTTACGGATTCAAACTGCAGAGCTTAGACCTGGTAACACACACACACACACACACACACACACATACACACACACACACACACACACACACACACAGTGTATCTGAGTGTTATGTGTGTGTGTGTTCCAGCTGCTGGAGACCAAGTCCACAGACAGGAAGCAGACGCTGCTGCATTACATCGCCAATGTGGTGCGAGAGAAATACCCGACGAAGAGCCTGTTCTACAATGAGCTGCACTACGTAGACAAGGCTGCTGCAGGTGAGCCAATCAGAGCGCTGCTACACACACACACACACACCTGTCTATCTGTCAGCCAATCAGAGCGATGCTACACACACACACCTATCTATCTGTCAGCCAATCAGACAGTGCTATACACCTGTCTGTCTCACCTGTCTCCCCTGTCTCACCTGTGTGTCTCACCTCTGTGTCTCACCTGTGTCTACCCCTGTGTGTCACATATGTGTGTCTCACCTGTGTGTCTCACCTGTGTGTCTCACCTGTCCTCAGTGAGTCTGGAGAACGTTCTGCTGGACGTTAAGGAGCTGCAGCGCGGCATGGATTACAGCTGGAGAGAATTCAGCGTCTCGCACAACGCAATCCTGAAAGATTTCATCAGCCGCCACGAAGCACGACTCAGCAAACTGACCGAGGAAGCACACATCGCACAGGTACACACACACACACAGGTAGCACGACTCAGCAAACTGACCGAGGATGCACACATCGCACAGGTACACACACACACACAGGTAGCACGACTCAGCAAACTGACCGAGGATGCACACATCGCACAGGTACACACACACACACAGGTAGCACGACTCAGCAAACTGACCGAGGATGCACACATCGCACAGGTACACACACACACAGGTAGCACGACTCAGCAAACTAACCGAGGATGCACACATCGCACAGGTACACACACACACACAGGTAGCACGACTCAGCAAACTGACCGAGGATGCACAATCGCACAGGTACACACACACACAGGTAGCACGACTCAGCAAACTAACCGAGGATGCACAAATCGCACAGGTACACACACACACACAGGTAGCACGACTCAGCAAACTAACCGAGGATGCACAAATCGCACAGGAACACACACACACACACACACACACACACAGGTAGCACGACTCAGCAAACTAACCGAGGACGCACAAATCGCACAGGTACACACACACACACACAGGTAGCACCACTCAGCAAACTAACCGAGGACGCACAAATCGCACAGGTACACACACACACACACACAGGTAGCACGACTCAGCAAACTAACCGAGGACGCACAAATCGCACAGGTACACACACACACACACACACACACACACACACACTGACGGTGTGTTTCTCTCAGGATGCGTTTGAAGACGCGGTGAAATTCTTCGGAGAAAGTTCGAAGACGATGCCTCCGTCCGTCTTCTTCCCCATCTTCGTCCGATTCATCAAAGCGTACCGGGTGAGCGGGCATCTTTATCATCATCTTCATCATCTTCGTCTGGGTTTTACCTCCTGATGTTTTTAATCTTTCTGTGGGAGCTGGGTCTAATCTGTGTGTGTGTGTGTGTGTGTGTGTGTATATATATATATATATAATATATGTGTGTGTGTGTGTGTGTGTGACTGTGTGACTGTGTGACTGTGTGTGTGTCAGCTGGCGGAGGAGGAGAATGATCAGAGGAGGCGTCAGGAACAGATGCTTCTGGAGAAACTGGAGCAGGAGGAGCAGCAGGAGGAGAGCACCAAGGTCTGAGGATACTAATATATATCAATATATACTGTATATTAACTATTGGTATTGTTTATTGTTGTTATTTATTATTTACATGTTATCCCCAGTCTCCCTCCCACCGGGGGAAGCGCCAGCAGCTGGAGCTTCTCTCTGAACTCCGACGGAAACAAGGGAAGGAAACGCGGCACGTTTACGAAGGGAAGGACGGAGCCATTGAGGACATCATCACAGGTACTCATATACTACTATACTGCTCTCTGATTGGCTGGTATCTGTCTGCTCTCTGACTGGCTGGTATCTGTCTGCTCTCTGATTGGCTGCAGCTCTGAAGACCGTCCCCTTCACTGCTCGTTCGGCCAAACGCAGCTCTCGCTTCTTCTGTGACGCCGCTCACTCCGAGGAGCACTACTGATGACGACACCCAGGCGGAACCGGAGGAGAACTGGAGAACCGGAGTAAAGTGAAGGACATGGTCTGTTTGATGATCACCTGACACGAGCGGCGGCTGGTTCTCATAGTTCTGTCGTCGCGGCTCGGCAGAGAGGGAACAGTTTTTGTTTTGGTGTTTCTTTACGCACACATTAAACCATGAATGAAATCATGGAAACGCACCTTCAGTCTGACGGGTTCTCCGCTGCACCTTCAGTTTGACGGGTTCTCCGCTGCACCTTCAGTCTGACGGGTTCTCCGCTGCACCCTTCAGTCTGACGGGTTGTCCGCTGGACCCTTCAGTCTGACGGGTTGTCCGCTGCACCCTTCAGTCTGACGGGTTGTCCGCTGGACCTTCAGTCTGACGGGTTCTCCGCTGCACCCTTCAGTCTGACGGGTTCTCCGCTGGACCCTTCAGTCTGATGGGTTCTCCGCTGGACCCTTCAGTCTGACGGGTTGTCCGCTGGACCTTCAGTCTGACGGGTTGTCCGCTGGACCTTCAGTCTGACGGGTTCTCCGCTGGACCCTTCAGTCTGACGGGTTGTCCGCTGGACCTTCAGTCTGACGGGTTCTCCGCTGGACCCTTCAGTCTGACGGGTTGTCCGCTGGACCTTCAGTCTGACGGGTTCTCCGCTGGACCCTTCAGTCTGACGGGTTGTCCGCTGGACCTTCAGTCTGACGGGTTCTCCGCTGGACCTTCAGTCTGACGGGTTGTCCGCTGGACCCTTCAGTCTGACGGGTTCTCCGCTGGACCCTTCAGTCTGACGGGTTGTCCGCTGCACCTTCAGTCTGACGGGTTCTCTGCTGGACACGCCCACTAATCGATGGGACCAATCAGCACTTTGTTTTCTACATTTCTGCGATGTCGTGTTTATATGTTGTGATCGGTCAGAACCACACCAACCTGAAATCAGAGTTCTGCAGGTTCTGTGGTTCTTAAAGATCTGTGGTTCTAGAGTTCTGCAGGTTCTGTGGTTCTGAAGGATCTGTGGTTCTGGAGTTCTACAGGTTCTGTGGTTCTATGTTCCTGTCTGTATCTGTACAGGGTTCTGCAGGTTCTGTGGTTCTGTGTGACGAGCCTTGCAACAGCGGGGGGAACATGTTATCTGTCAATAATAAAAACACCAGTCTGACTGCTGTGTGAACCTGTTAGCTCGAAGCGTAGCCACACCATGCTAACGCCTCACAACAAACTGAATAAGCGGGAGGCTGTTAGCACGTCTGTTAGCATGTCTATTAGCACGGCTGTTAGCACGGCTGTTAGCACGGCTGTTAGCACGATGACGCTAACGATCATATATATTCTCACAGTATCATCATGTTAACTAATATCAAATATTCAGAGGAACAGGAAGTGACAGGTTCACACAGCAAGGACTTTAATAACAAACACATTAGGAAATAACTCCGTATTTAAAACTGTAAATATTAAAACAGTAAATATTAATCATAAGATAAAGTCTGATAATGAAAACCGGATCTGATCCGTCAGGAAAACACATCCTGATAAATGTGAATAAAGGACTTTTGTTTCTGAATAAATTAAAGGGGTATTTGTGTAGCCCCCCCCCCCATAAAGACTTACAGCACAAAGTTTTTTTACGTGTACAGAAACGTTTTCTAGACGGGTTGTTGTTGTTGTGTTGTTCTGCACTTTGTGTCAATAAACGCACCGTGTCTACGAGACGCTCTCTTTATTTCAAACTGATTTATCATTGGTGTGGTTACATTCACTACATTACCCATAATCCTCAGCTGCAGATCGTTGACCAACAGTCGCATGTTCATTATTATACAAAGTTACATAAAATAGGTATAATTTCTCCAGTCTGATTGGCTCTCACAGTGTCCACCTCTCTGATTAGCTCTCACAGTGTCCACCTCTCTGATTAGCTGTCACAGTGTCCTCCTCTCTGATTGGCTGCCTCCGTATATTGATCACAGTTAATCATCATGTGATGTGAGTCAGAGATTTGAGACAACGTCATACAGCTGAGGTTTATCCAGAGAACGAGACTGAGGGACGACCTTTGACCCCAAGTCCTGAGACCTACACACACACACACACACACACACACACACACACAGAAACACACTTTAGTATGGACCTGGCAGCATCATGCTCGTTATATAATTGTATTTATATTTTTATAAACATTATTTTTAGAGGCCGCTCACCCTGAACACCCCCCCGGCCAGCGGCTGCTTCCTCCGCTCTGATTGGTCCAGGCCAAGACTGGCTGAGGTCACGTAGAGGTCAGAGAAGTCCGGACCCCCAAAACAACAGGAAGTGGTCTTTGTCACCGGCAGAGAAACAGTCTGCAGACACACACCTGAAACAACAACAACTACACCTGAGACAACAACAACAACTACACCTGAGAGAACCCACAGGTACACCTGAGAATACAGGTACACCTGAGAGAACCCACAGGTACACCTGAGACTACAGGTACACCTGAGAGAACCCACAGGTACACCTGAGAGAACCCACAGGTACACCTGAGACTACAGGTACACCTGAGAGAACCCACAGGTACACCTGAGAGAACCCACAGGTACACCTGAGAGAACCCACAGGTACACCTGAGAGAACCCACAGGTACACCTGAGACTACAGGTACACCTGAGAGAACCCACAGGTACACCTGAGAGAACCCACAGGTACACCTGAGACTACAGGTACACCTGAGAGAACCCACAGGTACACCTGAGAGAACCCACAGGTACACCTGAGACTACAGGTACACCTGAGAGAACCCACAGGTACACCTGAGAGAACCCACAGGTACACCTGAGAGAACCCACAGGTACACCTGAGACTACAGGTACACCTGAGAGAACCCACAGGTACACCTGAGAGAACCCACAGGTACACCTGAGACTACAGGTACACCTGAGAGAACCCACAGGTACACCTGAGAGAACCCACAGGTACACCTGAGAGAACCCACAGGTACACCTGAGACTACAGGTACACCTGAGAGAACACACAGGTACACCTGAGACTACAGGTACACCTGAGAGAACACACAGGTACACCTGAGACTACAGGTACACCTGAGAGAACACACAGGTACACCTGAGACTACAGGTACACCTGAGAGAACACACAGGTACACCTGAGAGAACCCACAGGTACACCTGAGACTACAGGTACACCTGAGAGAACACACAGGTACACCTGAGACTACAGGTACACCTGAGAGAACACACAGGTACACCTGAGACTACAGGTACACCTGAGAGAACCCGCAGGTACACCTGAGACTACAGGTACACCTGAGAGAACACACAGGTACACCTGAGACTACAGGTACACCTGAGAGAACACACAGGTACACTGAGGTTCTGACTGACCGGTTTCGGGGTCGATGTTGAGGACTCGCCCTCCGTTATAAATCGCCACCCAGAGACGACCGTCCGCGTCCACCGTCATCCCGTCAGGAAGCCCCTCCCCCTCGGCCAGGTGGCACACAACACGCCGGTTACCTGGGCAACACAGGTATACAGATTAAGATTGTGTACCGCATTCAAATATATTTACTGCAGTACAAGCACAAGATGATAAATGCATGTTTACTGCAGTACAAGCACAAGATGATAAATGCATGTTTACTGCAGTACAAGTACATGTTTACTGCAGTACAAGTACAAGATGATAAATGCATGTTTACTGCAGTACAAGTACATGTTTACTGCAGTACAAGTATATGGTGATAAATGCATGTTTACTGCAGTACAAGTACATGTTTACTGCAGTACAAGTACAAGATGATAAATGCATGTTTACTGCAGTACAAGTACATGTTTACTGCAGTATAAGTACATGTTTACTGCAGTATAAGTACATGTTTACTGCAGTACAAGTACATGTTTACTGCAGTACAAGCACAAGATGATAAATGCATGTTTACTGCAGTACAAGTACATGTTTACTGCAGTACAAGTACAAGATGATAAATGCATGTTTACTGCAGTACAAGTACATGTTTACTGCAGTACAAGTACAAGATGATAAATGCATGTTTACTGCAGTACAAGTACATGTTTACTGCAGTACAAGTACAAGATGATAAATGCATGTTTACTGCAGTACAAGTACATGTTTACTGCAGTACAAGTACAAGATGATAAATGCATGTTTACTGCAGTACAAGTACATGTTTACTGCAGTATAAGTACATGTTTACTGCAGTACAAGTACATGTTTACTGCAGTACAAGCACAAGATGATAAATGCATGTTTACTGCAGTACAAGTACATGTTTACTGCAGTACAAGTACAAGATGATAAATGCATGTTTACTGCAGTACAAGTACATGTTTACTGCAGTACAAGTACAAGATGATAAATGCATGTTTACTGCAGTACAAGTACATGTTTACTGCAGTACAAGTACAAGATGATAAATGCATGTTTACTGCAGTATAAGTACATGTTTACTGCAGTACAAGTACAAGATGATAAATGCATGTTTACTGCAGTACAAGTACATGTTTACTGCAGTATAAGTACATGTTTACTGCAGTATAAGTACATGTTTACTGCAGTATAAGTACAAGATGATAAATGCATGTTTACTGCAGTATAAGTACATGTTTACTGCAGTATAAGTACAAGATGATAAATGCATGTTTACTGCAGTACAAGTACATGTTTACTGCAGTACAAGTACAAGATGATAAATGCATGTTTACTGCAGTATAAGTACAAGATGATAAATGCATGTTTACTGCAGTATAAGTACAAGATGATAAATGCATGTTTACTGCAGTACAAGTACATGTTTACTGAGGTATAAGTACATGTTTACTGCAGTATAAGTACATGTTTACTGCAGTACAAGTACATGTTTACTGCAGTATAAGTACATGTTTACTGCAGTATAAGTACATGTTTACCGCAGTACAAGTACATGTTTACTGCAGTACAAGTACAAGATGATAAATGCATGTTTACTGCAGTACAAGTACATGTTTACTGCAGTACAAGTACACGATAATAAATCCCTATTTACCGCAGTACAAGTACACGATAATAAATACTCAGATACCGAGACGTCCAGAGTCTGAGTCGTAGTCGAAAGCGTCGACGGTCAGAGACAAACTGTCGATGTAAAAAAACGTTTTCTGATCCAGAGACCAGTCCATCCCGTTAGATATGTCCACCTGAGAGACAGACAGGTACAGAGAGACAGGTACAGACAGGTACAGAGAGACAGGTACAGACAGGTACAGAAAGACAGGTACAGAGAGACAGGTACAGACAGACAGGTACAGAGAGACAGGTACAGACAGGTACAGAGAGACAGGTACAGACAGGTACAGAAAGACAGGTACAGAGAGACAGGTACAGAGAGACAGGTACAGAGAGACAGGTACAGTTACAGAGAGACAGGTACAGAGAGACAGGTACAGAGGTACAGGTACAGAGAGACAGGTACAGAGAGACAGGTACAGAGAGACAGGTACAGACAGGTACAGACAGACAGGTACAGAGAGACAGGTACAGACAGACAGGTACAGAGAGACAGGTACAGTTACAGAGAGACAGGTACAGAGAGACAGGTACAGAGAGACAGGTACAGACAGACAGGTACAGAGAGACAGGTACAGACAGACAGGTACAGAGAGACAGGTACAGAGAGAGAGGTACAGACAGACAGGTACAGAGAGACAGGTACAGAGAGACAGGTACAGACAGACAGGTACAGACAGGTACAGAGAGACAGGTACAGACAGGTACAGACAGACAGGTACAGAGAGACAGGTACAGACAGGTACAGACAGACAGGTACAGACAGACAGGTACAGACAGGTACAGAGAGACAGGTACAGACAGGTACAGACAGACAGGTACAGACAGACAGGTACAGAGAGACAGGTACAGACAGGTACAGACAGACAGGTACAGAGAGACAGGTACAGTTACAGAGAGACAGGTACAGAGAGACAGGTACAGAGGTACAGGTACAGAGAGACAGGTACAGACAGACAGGTACAGAGAGACAGGTACAGACAGACAGGTACAGAGAGAGAGGTACAGACAGACAGGTACAGAGAGACAGGTACAGAGAGACAGGTACAGACAGACAGGTACAGACAGACAGGTACAGAGAGAAAGGTACAGAGAGAGAGGTACAGACAGACAGGTATAGAGAGACAGGTACAGACAGAAAGGTACAGAGAGACAGGTACAGAGAAAGAGGTACAGACAGACAGGTACAGACAGACAGGTACAGAGAGACAGGTACAGAGAGAGAGGTACAGACAGACAGGTACAGAGGTACAGGTACAGAGAGACAGGTACAGACAGACAGGTACAGAGAGACAGGTACAGACAGACAGGTACAGACAGACAGGTACAGAGAGACAGGTACAGAGAAAGAGGTACAGACAGACAGGTACAGACAGACAGGTACAGACAGACAGGTACAGAGAGAGAGGTACAGACAGACAGGTACAGAGGTACAGGTACAGAGAGACAGGTACAGACAGACAGGTACAGAGAGACAGGTACAGACAGACAGGTACAGAGAGACAGGTGAAGAGAGGTCAGAGGTCAATAGCAGAAGTGTGTTAACGAGTGATTAAAGGTGAGGTCAGGTGTGTTAACGAGTGATTAAAGGTGAGGTCAGGTGTGTTAACGAGTGATTAAAGGTGAGGTCAGGTGTGCTAACGAGTGATTAAAGGTGAGGTCACCTGTGTCAGGTGTTTGGTCACAGAGAGGTCAGAGGTCACAGAGAATAGAGACCCTTGTTGTCTCTGAACCTCCGCCGGTCGCTTCTCCCTCCCCATCGTACCTGAGACACACAACTGAACTGTTGCTAGGCAGAACATAGTTAACAGAACATAGTTAGCCTAACATAGTTAGCAGAACATAGTTAACAGAACATAATTAGCCTATCATAGTTAGCAGAACATAGTTAGCAGAACATAATTAGCCTATCATAGTTAGCCTAACATAGTTCGCAGAACATAGTTCGCCTAACATAGTTAGCAGAACATAGCTAACAGAACATAGTTAGCCTATCATAGTTAGCCTAACATAGTTAGCAGAACATAGTTAACAGAACATAGTTAGCAGAACATAGTTAACAGAACATAGTTAGCAGAACATAGTTAGCCTATCATAGTTAGCCTTACATAGTTAGCAGAACATAGTTAACAGAACGTAGTTATCCTATCATAGTTAGCCTAACATAGTTAGCCTAACATAGTTAGCCTTATATAGATAGCCTATCATAGTTAGCCTATCATAGTTAGCCTATCATAGTTAGCCTACCATAGATAGCAGAACATAGTTAACAGAACGTAGTTATCCTATCATAGTTAACAGAACATAGTTAGCCTAACATAGTTAGCTAACATAGATAGCAGAACATAGTTAGCCTATCATAGGGTTAGCTAACATAGTTAGCAGAACATAGTTAGCCTATCATAGTTAGCCTAACATAGATAGCAGAACATAGTTATCAGAACATAGTTATCCTATCATAGTTAGCCTAACATAGTTAGCCTAACATAGTTAGCATTATATAGATAGCCTATCATAGTTAGCCTATCAAAGTTAGCGTAACATAGTTAGCCTATCATAGTTAGCCTAACATAGTTAGCCTAACAAAGATAGCGGAACATAGTTAGCGGAACATAGTTATCCTATCATAGTTAGCCTAACATAGTTAGCCTAACAAAGATAGCGGAACATAGTTAGCGGAACGTAGTTATCCTATTGTTATGACATTAGGGTCATGCAGAGTGAGATCGCTACCCCTTTAAAAAAGGGGTGTGGCACGTGCATGTGTGTGTGGGTATGGTAGAGCGAGAGTGAGCGAGCTGTGTTTTTCTGGAAATGAAAAGAGGCAGCAGGAAAAAAGCATAGGTGATGTTGTATCTTGTGAAACGGAAGAACAAAATAAATACAACGACCTCCCAAGCCGAGCTTGCCTCTCTCCAGTGATTTGATAAAGTGGGTTATTGAACCCGAAGCGTGTTGCTTCTGCCCTGGGAGACGACTGAGAGTCATCCCCCCCTGTTTCCTCGACTACGGTCTGGGGAGTGACAGGAAAGACACTATCATAGTTAGCCTTATATAGTTAGCCTAACATAGTTAGCCTATCATAGTTATCCTAACATAGATATCCTAACATAGATATCCTAACATAAATATCCTAACATAGTTAGCCTAACATAGATATCCTAACATAGTTATCCTAACATAGATATCCTAACATAGTTAGCCTAACATAGATATCCTAACATAGATATCCTAACATATCCTAACATAGATATCCTAACATAGTAGTTAGCCTAACATAGATATCCTAACATAGTTATCCTAACATAGATATCCTAACATAGTTAGCCTATCATAGTTAGCCTAACATAGATAGCCTAACATCGCAGGTTTATGAAGATAACACGTTTTGATTGGTCTTCAGCTCGGACAGGTAAAGGTGCGTCCACCTGCCAGCAGGCGTCCTCTCGGATCCACCTTCCCGTCGTTCAGACGGTTGTTCGGTTTGTCCTCGTCCAGCTCCACGAGTGATGTCATCATCTGAGTCGACCATTCAACAGCCACGATGCTGCGACCCATGCCTGCCAGGTAACCCCCGGAGACGCGAGGAACCACGAAGCTCACGAAGTCCTCTGAGGAGAACCATCAATATAATTTGTTTAAATATTATTATAATAAAGAATCACCTCTGAGTGATTGCTGCGTGCCGATTGGCCCACCTGTCTCCACAGACTCGCTCTGATTGGTCGTTGGCCTCCAGCGGTGGATTTTCTGCCCGGCGATATCGACAAACATCAGCGTCTGTTGGGACTCGTCCCACAGCGGCCCTTCTCCAATCAGAGCGCCCGCCTTTATCACGCACTCCACTTTAACCGATGACATCATCAGACTGGTACTGCATTATATAAAGGGGGGGGGGGGTAATATTTCTCCCTGGCAACACTTTCTGGATCAAAACTTCAAAATGAAATGCTAAATGGTCATTTAAAGAGTCACTAAAGAGACTTTAAACTGGGTCATTTAAAGATTCACTAAAGAGACTTTAGACTGGATCATTTAAAGATTCACAAAAGAGACTTTAGACTGGGTCATTTAAAGAGACTTTAAACTGAGTCATTTAAAGAGTCACTAAAGAGACTTTAGACTGGGTCATTTAAAGATTCACTAAAGAGACTTTAAACTGAGTCATTTAAAGAGTCACTAAAGAGACTTTAGACTGGGTCATTTAAAGATTCACTAAAGAGACTTTAAACTGGGTCATTTAAAGATTCACTAAAGAGACTTTAGACTGGGTCATTTAAAGATTCACTAAAGAGACTTTAGACTGGGTCATTTAAAGAGTCACTAAAGAGACTTTAGACTGGGTCATTTAAAGATTCACTAAAGAGACTTTAGACTGGGTAATTTAAAGAGTCATTAAAGAGACTTTAGACTGGGTCATTTAAAGAGTCACTAAAGAGACTTTAGACTGGGTCATTTAAAGATTCACTAAAGAGACTTTAAACTGGGTCATTTAAAGAGTCACTAAAGAGACTTTAGACTGGGTCATTTAAAGATTCACTAAAGAGACTTTAGACTGGGTCATTTAAAGAGTCACTAAAGAGACTTTAAACTGAGTCATTTAAAGAGTCACTAAAGAGACTTTAGACTGGGTCATTTAAAGATTCACTAAAGAGACTTTAAACTGGGTCATTTAAAGATTCACTAAAGAGACTTTAAACTGAGTCATTTAAAGAGTCACTAAAGAGTCTTTAGACTGGGTCATTTAAAGATTCACTAAAGAGACTTTAGACTGGGTCATTTAAAGATTCACTAAAGAGACTTTAAACTGGTCATTTAAAGAGTCACTAAAGAGACTTTAGACTTGGTAATTTAAAGAGTCACTAAAGAGACTTTAGACTGGGTCATTTAAAGATTCACTAAAGAGACTTTAAACTGAGTCATTTAAAGAGTCACAAAAGAGTCTTTAAACTGAGTCATTTAAAGAGTCACTAAAGAGACTTTACTGGTCATTTAAAGAGTCACTAAAGAGACTTTAGACTGGGTCATTTAAAGAGTCACTAAATAGACTTTAGACTGGGTCATTTAAAGAGTCACTAAAGAGACTTTAAACTGAGTCATTTAAAGAGTCACTAAAGAGACTTTAGACTGGGTCATTTAAAGATTCACTAAAGAGACTTTAAACTGGGTCATTTAAAGATTCACTAAAGAGACTTTAAACTGAGTCATTTAAAGAGTCACTAAAGAAACTTTAGACTGGGTCAATTAAAGAGTCACTAAAGAGACTTTAAACTGAGTCATTTAAAGATTCACTAAAGAGACTTTAGACTGGGTCATTTAAAGAGTCACTAAAGACTTTAGACTGGGTCATTTAAAGAGTCACTAAAGAGACTTTAAATTGAGTCATTTAAAGATTCACTAAAGAGACTTTAGACTGGTTAATTTAAAGATTCACTAAAGAGACTTTAAACCGAGTCATTTAAAGAGTCACTAAAGAAACTTTAAACTGAGTCATTTAAAGAGTCACTAAAGAAACTTTAGACTGGGTCAATTAAAGAGTCACTAAAGAGACTTTAAACTGAGCCATTTAAAGAGTCACTAAAGAGACTTTAGACTGGGTCATTTAAAGAGTCACTAAAGAGACTTTAAACTGAGTCATTTAAAGATTCACTAAAGAGACTTTAGACTGGGTCATTTAAAGAGTCACTAAAGAGACTTTAGACTGGGTCATTTAAAGAGTCACTAAAGAGACTTTAAATTGAGTCATTTAAAGATTCACTAAAGAGACTTTAGACTGGGTCATTTAAAGAGTCACTAAAGAGACTTTAAATTGAGTCATTTAAAGATTCACTAAAGAGACTTTAGACTGGGTAATTTAAAGATTCACTAAAGAGACTTTAAACTGAGTCATTTAAAGAGTCACTAAAGAGACTTTAGACTGGTCATTTAAAGATCACTAAAGAACTTTAACGGAGTCATTTAAAGAGTCACTAAAGAGACTTTAGACTGGGTCATTTAAAGATTCACTAAAGAGACTTTAACGGGTCATTTAAAGAGTCACTAAGAACTTTAAACTGAGTCATTTAAAGAGTCACTAAAGAAACTTTAGACTGGGTCATTTAAAGAGTCACTAAAGAGACTTTAGACTGGGTCATTTAAAGAGTCACTAAAGAGACTTTAGAATGAGTCATTTAAAGAGTCACTAAAGAGACTTTAGACTGGGTCATTTAAAGAGTCACTAAAGAGACTTTAGACTGGGTCATTTAAAGAGTCACTAAAGAGACTTTAGACTGGGTCATTTAAAGAGTCACTAAAGAGACTTTAGAATGAGTCATTTAAAGAGTCACTAAAGAAACTTTAGAATGAGTCATTTAAAGAGTCACTAAAGAGACTTTAGACTGGGTCATTTAAAGAGTCACTAAAGAGACTTTAGACTGGGTCATTTAAAGAGTCACTAAAGAGACTTTAGACTGGGTCATTTAAAGAGTCACTAAAGAGACTTTAGACTGGGTCATTTAAAGAGTCACTAAAGAGACTTTAGAATGAGTCATTTAAAGAGTCACTAAAGAACTTTAGAATGAGTCATTTAAAGAGTCACTAAAGAGACTTTAGACTGGGTCATTTAAAGAGTCACTAAAGAGACTTTAGA
>JASDAP010000035.1:449471-460463 GCA_031216635.1 Dissostichus eleginoides | reverse complement strand
AGACAGAGGGCTGCTGAGCCTCCTGTCATCATGAACACATCTGTCCATCAGACAGAGGGCTGCTGAGCCTCCTGTCATCATGAACACATCTGTCCGTCAGACAGAGGGCTGCTGAGCCTCCTGTCCTCATGAACACATCTGTCCATCAGACAGAGGGCTGCTGAGCCTCCTGTCATCATGAACACATCTGTCCATCAGACAGAGGGCTGCTGAGCCTCCTGTCATCATGAACACATCTGTCCATCAGACAGAGGGCTGCTGAGCCTCCTGTCCTCATGAACACATCTGTCCATCAGACAGAGGGCTGCTGAGCCTCCTGTCATCATGAACACATCTGTCCATCAGACAGAGGGCTGCTGAGCCTCCTGTCATCATTAATGGAGAGGAGTTCTCATTTCTCTAACCACCTGCTGCTTCCCCTCCTCTCTCCTCGGTTCCCCTCGGAAATGAGAAAGCTTTAATGTCTAGCATGGAGAGCTTTTATTTTGGTGGGGAGGTACTTCCTGTCTGGTCAGGGGCGTGTTCATCCGGGTCAGCTGGTTGTGGGGGGCGGAGCTAAAAGTACATTCGGGAGTTTGTTCAAAGTGTGTGTTCCTGCAGCAGCTGAGTGTGTGTAAAGTGTGTGTTCCTGCAGCAGGTGAGTGTGTGTAGAGTGTGTGTTCCTGCAGCAGCTGAGTGTGTGTGTGTGTATGTGTTCCTGCAGCAGCTGAGTGTGTGTGTGTGTGTGTATGTGTTCCTGCAGCAGCTGAGTGTGTGTGTGTGTGTATGTGTTCCTGCAGCAGCTGAGTGTGTGTGTGTGTGTGTTCCTGCAGCAGCTGAGTGTGTGTGTGTGTTCCTGCAGCAGCTGAGTGTGTGTGTGTAGAAGTCATGTGACTGACACCAAACTCCTCTGTCTTCCTGTGATTTAGCGCCACAGACAGACCGGTTCAGACCGGTTGCTAATCTGGATTTTATTCTCTTGAAGTTTTACGGTGTTTTGTTAAATATGAGCCGAATGTCTTTCCTCTCAGAAACGGCTTAGTTTACTCCAGCAGTGAGTAAAGAGCCCATGAGCAAGGCAGCAGCAGAAAGAGTGTGGTGTTGAAGTGCTGAGTCTTTTTAGTGACTCTTTAAATGACCCAGTCTAAAGTCTCTTTAGTGACTCTTTAAATGACCCAGTCTAAAGTCTCTTTAGTGACTCTTTAAATGACCCAGTCTAAAGTCTCTTTAGTGACTCTTTAAATGACCCAGTCTAAAGTTTCTTTAGTGACTCTTTAAATGACTCAGTTTAAAGTTTCTTTAGTGACTCTTTAAATGACTCCGTTTAAAGTCTCTTTAGTGAATCTTTAAATGACCAGTCTAAAGTCTCTTTAGTGACTCTTTAAATGACCGTTTAAAGTCTCTTTAGTGAATCTTTAAATGACCCAGTCTAAAGTCTCTTTAGTGACTCTTTAAATGACTCAGTCTAAAGTCTCTTTAGTGAATCTTTAAATGACTCAATTTAAAGTCTCTTTAGTGACTCTTTAAATGACCCAGTCTAAAGTTTCTTTAGTGACTCTTTAAATGACTCAGTTTAAAGTTTCTTTAGTGACTCTTTAAATGACTCCGTTTAAAGTCTCTTTAGTGAATCTTTAAATGACCCAGTCTAAAGTCTCTTTAGTGACTCTTTAAATGACTCCGTTTAAAGTCTCTTTAGTGAATCTTTAAATGACCCAGTCTAAAGTCTCTTTAGTGACTCTTTAAATGACTCAGTTTAAAGTCTCTTTAGTGAATCTTTAAATTACCCAGTCTAAAGTCTCTTTAGTGAATCTTTAAATGACTCAATTTAAAGTCTCTTTAGTGACTCTTTAAATGACCCAGTCTAAAGTCTCTTTAGTGAATCTTTAAATGACTCAATTTAAAGTCTCTTTAGTGACTCTTTAAATGACCCAGTCTAAAGTCTCTTTAGTGACTCTTTAAATGACCCAGTCTCAAGTCTCTTTAGTGACTCTTTAAATGGCTCAGTTTAAAGTCTCTTTAGTGACTCTTTAATTGACCCAGTCTAAAGTTCTTTAGTGACTTTAAATGACTCAGTTTAAAGTTTCTTTAGTGACTCTTTAAATGACTCGGTTTAAAGTCTCTTTAGTGAATCTTTAAATTACCCAGTCTAAAGTCTCTTTAGTGAATCTTTAAATGACTCAATTTAAAGTCTCTTTAGTGACTCTTTAAATGACCCAGTCTAAAGTCTCTTTAGTGACTCTTTAAATGACCCAGTCTAAAGTCTCTTTAGTGAATCTTTAAATGACTCAGTTTAAAGTCTCTTTAGTGACTCTTTAATGACCAGTCTAAAGTTCTTTAGTGACTCTTTAAATGACCAGTTAAAGTCTCTTTAGTGAATCTTTAAATGACCCAGTTTAAAGTCTCTTTAGTGAATCTTTAAATGACCCAGTCTAAAGTCTCTTTAGTGACTCTTTAAATGACCCAGTCTAAAGTCTCTTTAGTGACTCTTTAAATGACCCAGTCTAAAGTCTCTTTAGTGACTCTTTAAATGACTCATTCTAAAGTTTCTTTAGTGACTCTTTAAATGACTCATTCTAAAGTCTCTTTAGTGACTCTTTAAATGACCCAGTCTAAAGTCTCTTTAGTGACTCTTTAAATGACCCAATCTAAAGTTTCTTTAGTGACTCTTTAAATGACTCAGTTTAAAGTTTCTTTAGTGACTCTTTAAATGACTCCGTTTAAAGTCTCTTTAGTGAATCTTTAAATGACCCAGTCTAAAGTCTCTTTAGTGACTCTTTAAATGACTCCGTTTAAAGTCTCTTTAGTGAATCTTTAAATGACCCAGTCTAAAGTCTCTTTAGTGACTCTTTAAATGACTCAGTTTAAAGTCTCTTTAGTGAATCTTTAAATGACCCAGTCTAAAGTCTCTTTAGTGAATCTTTAAATGACTCAGTTTAAAGTCTCTTTAGTGACTCTTTAAATGACCCAGTCTAAAGTCTCTTTAGTGAATCTTTAAATGACTCAGTTTAAAGTCTCTTTAGTGACTCTTTAAATGACCCAGTCTAAAGTCTCTTTAGTGACTCTTTAAATGACCCAGTCTAAAGTCTCTTTAGTGAATCTTTAAATGACCCAGTCTAAAGTCTCTTTAGTGACTCTTTAAATGACTCAATTTAAAGTCTCTTTAGTGACTCTTTAAATGACCCAGTTTAAAGTCTCTTTAGTGAATCTTTAAATGACCCAGTCTAAAGTCTCTTTAGTGAATCTTTAAATGACCCAGTCTAAAGACTCTTTAGTGACTCTTTAAATGACTCAGTTTAAAGTCTCTTTAGTGAATCTTTAAATGACCCAGTTTAAAGTCTCTTTAGTGAATCTTTAAATGACCCAGTCTAAAGTCTCTTTAGTGACTCTTTAAATGACTCAGTTTAAAGTCTCTTTAGTGACTCTTTAAATGACCCAGTCTAAAGTCTCTTTAGTGAATCTTTAAATGACCCAGTCTAAAGTCTCTTTAGTGACTCTTTAAATGACCCAGTTTAAAGTCTCTTTAGTGAATCTTTAAATGACCCAGTCTAAAGTCTCTTTAGTGACTCTTTAAATGACCCAGTCTAAAGTCTCTTTAGTGACTCTTTAAATTACCCAGTCTAAAGTCTCTTTAGTGAATCTTTAAATGACCCAGTCTAAAGTCTTTTTAGTGACTCTTTAAATGACCCAGTCTAAAGTCTCTTTAGTGAATCTTTAAATGACCCAGTCTAAAGTCTCTTTAGTGAATCTTTAAATGACCCAGTTTAAAGTCTCTTTAGTGAATCTTTAAATGACCCAGTCTAAAGTCTCTTTAGTGACTCTTTAAATGACTCAGTTTAAAGTCTCTTTAGTGAATCTTTAAATGACCCAGTCTAAAGTCTCTTTAGTGACTCTTTAAATGACTCAGTTTAAAGTCTCTTTAGTGACTCTTTAAATGACCCAGTCTAAAGTCTCTTTTGTGAATCTTTAAATGACCCAGTCTAAAGTCTCTTTAGTGAATCTTTAAATGACCCAGTTTAAAGTCTCTTTAGTGACTCTTTAAATGACCATTTAGCATTTCATTTTGAAGTTTTGATCCAGAAAGTGTTGCCAGGGAGAAATATTACCCCCCCCCCCCTTTATATAATGCAGTACCAGTCTGATGATGTCATCGGTTAAAGTGGAGTGCGTGATAAAGGCGGGCGCTCTGATTGGAGAAGGGCCGCTGTGGGACGAGTCCCAACAGACGCTGATGTTTGTCGATATCGCCGGGCAGAAAATCCACCGCTGGAGGCCAACGACCAATCAGAGCGAGTCTGTGGAGACAGGTGGGCCAATCGGCACGCAGCAATCACTCAGAGGTGATTCTTTATTATAATAATATTTAAACAAATTATATTGATGGTTCTCCTCAGAGGACTTCGTGAGCTTCGTGGTTCCTCGCGTCTCCGGGGGTTACCTGGCAGGCATGGGTCGCAGCATCGTGGCTGTTGAATGGTCGACTCAGATGATGACATCACTCGTGGAGCTGGACGAGGACAAACCGAACAACCGTCTGAACGACGGGAAGGTGGATCCGAGAGGACGCCTGCTGGCAGGTGGACGCACCTTTACCTGTCCGAGCTGAAGACCAATCAAAACGTGTTATCTTCATAAACCTGCGATGTTAGGCTATCTATGTTAGGCTAACTATGATAGGCTAACTATGTTAGGATATCTATGTTAGGATAACTATGTTAGGATATCTATGTTAGGCTAACTACTATGTTAGGATATCTATGTTAGGATATCTATGTTAGGATATCTATGTTAGGCTAACTATGTTAGGATATCTATGTTAGGATAACTATGTTAGGATAACTATGTTAGGATATCTATGTTAGGCTAACTATGTTAGGATATTTATGTTAGGATATCTATGTTAGGATATCTATGTTAGGATAACTATGATAGGCTAACTATGTTAGGCTAACTATATAAGGCTAACTATGATAGTGTCTTTCCTGTCACTCCCCAGACCGTAGTCGAGGAAACAGGGGGGGATGACTCTCAGTCGTCTCCCAGGGCAGAAGCAACACGCTTCGGGTTCAATAACCCACTTTATCAAATCACTGGAGAGAGGCAAGCTCGGCTTGGGAGGTCGTTGTATTTATTTTGTTCTTCCGTTTCACAAGATACAACATCACCTATGCTTTTTTCCTGCTGCCTCTTTTCATTTCCAGAAAAACACAGCTCGCTCACTCTCGCTCTACCATACCCACACACACATGCACGTGCCACACCCCTTTTTTAAAGGGGTAGCGATCTCACTCTGCATGACCCTAATGTCATAACAATAGGATAACTACGTTCCGCTAACTATGTTCCGCTATCTTTGTTAGGCTAACTATGTTAGGCTAACTATGATAGGATAACTATGTTCCGCTAACTATGTTCCGCTATCTTTGTTAGGCTAACTATGTTAGGCTAACTATGATAGGATAACTATGTTCTGATAACTATGTTCTGCTATCTATGTTAGGCTAACTATGATAGGCTAACTATGTTCTGCTAACTATGTTAGGCTAACTATGTTAGGCTAACTATGATAGGATAACTATGTTCTGCTAACTATGTTATGCTATCTATGTTAGGCTAACTACGTTCTGTTAACTATGATAGGATAACTACGTTCTGTTAACTATGTTCTGCTATCTATGGTAGGCTAACTATGATAGGCTAACTATGATAGGCTAACTATGATAGGCTATCTATATAAGGCTAACTATGTTAGGCTAACTATGTTAGGCTAACTATGATAGGATAACTACGTTCTGTTAACTATGTTCTGCTAACTATGTAAGGCTAACTATGATAGGCTAACTATGTTCTGTTAACTATGTTCTGCTAACTATGTTCTGCTAACTATGTTCTGTTAACTATGTTCTGTTAACTATGTTCTGCTAACTATGTTAGGCTAACTATGATAGGCTAACTATGTTCTGTTAGCTATGTTCTGCTAACTATGTTCGGCGAACTATGTTCGGCGAACTATGTTAGGCTAACTATGATAGGCTAATTATGTTCTGTTAACTATGTTCTGCTAACTATGTTAGGCTAACTATGTTCTGTTAACTATGTTCTGCCTAGCAACAGTTCAGTTGTGTGTCTCAGGTACGATGGGGAGGGAGAAGCGACCGGCGGAGGTTCAGAGACAACAAGGGTCTCTATTCTCTGTGACCTCTGACCTCTCTGTGACCAAACACCTGACACAGGTGACCTCACCTTTAATCACTCGTTAGCACACCTGACCTCACCTTTAATCACTCGTTAACACACCTGACCTCACCTTTAATCACTCGTTAACACACCTGACCTCACCTTTAATCACTCGTTAACACACTTCTGCTATTGACCTCTGACCTCTCTTCACCTGTCTCTCTGTACCTGTCTGTCTGTACCTGTCTCTCTGTACCTGTCTGTCTGTACCTGTCTCTCTGTACCTGTACCTCTGTACCTGTCTGTCTGTACCTCTCTCTCTGTACCTGTCTCTCTGTACCTGTCTGTCTGTACCTGTCTGTCTGTACCTGTCTGTCTGTACCTCTTTCTCTGTACCTGTCTCTCTGTACCTGTCTGTCTGTACCTGTCTGTCTGTACATGTCTCTCTGTACCTGTCTGTCTGTACCTGTCTCTCTGTACCTGTACCTCTGTACCTGTCTGTCTGTACCTCTCTCTCTGTACCTGTCTCTCTGTACCTGTCTGTCTGTACCTCTTTCTCTGTACCTGTCTCTCTGTACCTTTCTGTCTGTACCTGTCTCTCTATACCTGTCTGTCTGTACCTCTCTCTCTGTACCTTTCTCTCTGTACCTGTCTGTCTGTACCTGTCTCTCTGTACCTGTCTCTCTGTACCTGTCTCTCTGTACCTGTCTGTCTGTACCTCTCTCTCTGTACCTGTCTGTCTGTACCTGTCTCTCTGTACCTGTCTGTCTGTACCTGTCTCTCTGTACCTGTACCTCTGTACCTGTCTCTCTGTACCTGTCTCTCTGTAACTGTACCTGTCTCTCTGTACCTGTCTGTCTGTACCTGTCTGTACCTGTCTCTCTGTACCTGTCTGTCTGTACCTGTCTGTACCTGTCTCTCTGTACCTGTCTGTACCTGTCTGTCTGTACCTGTCTGTCTGTACCTGTCTGTACCTGTCTCTCTGTACCTGTCTGTACCTGTCTGTCTGTACCTGTCTCTCTGTACCTGTCTGTCTGTACCTCTCTCTCTGTACCTCTCTCTCTGTACCTGTCTCTCTGTACCTGTCTGTCTGTACCTGTCTCTCTGTACCTGTCTGTCTGTACCTGTCTCTCTGTACCTGTCTCTCTGTAACTGTACCTGTCTCTCTGTACCTGTCTGTCTGTACCTGTCTGTCTGTACCTGTCTGTCTGTACCTGTCTGTACCTGTCTCTCTGTACCTGTCTCTCTGTACCTGTACCTCTGTACCTGTCTCTCTGTACCTGTCTCTCTGTAACTGTACCTGTCTCTCTGTACCTGTCTCTCTGTACCTGTCTCTCTGTACCTGTCTTTCTGTACCTGTCTGTACCTGTCTCTCTGTACCTGTCTGTACCTGTCTCTCTGTACCTGTCTGTCTGTACCTGTCTCTCTGTGCCTGTCTTTCTGTACCTGTCTGTACCTGTCTCTCTGTACCTGTCTGTACCTGTCTCTCTGTACCTGTCTGTCTCTCAGGTGGACATATCTAACGGGATGGACTGGTCTCTGGATCAGAAAACGTTTTTTTACATCGACAGTTTGTCTCTGACCGTCGACGCTTTCGACTACGACTCAGACTCTGGACGTCTCGGTATCTGAGTATTTATTATCGTGTACTTGTACTGCGGTAAATAGGGATTTATTATCGTGTACTTGTACTGCAGTAAACATGTACTTGTACTGCAGTAAACATGTACTTGTACTGCAGTAAACATGCATTTATCATCTTGTGCTTGTACTGCAGTAAACATGTACTTGTACTGCAGTAAACATGTACTTATACTGCAGTAAACATGTACTTATACTGCAGTAAACATGTACTTGTACTGCAGTAAACATGCATTTATCATCTTGTACTTGTACTGCAGTAAACATGTACTTGTACTGCAGTAAACATGCATTTATCACCATATACTTGTACTGCAGTAAACATGTACTTGTACTGCAGTAAACATGCATTTATCATCTTGTACTTGTACTGCAGTAAACATGTACTTGTACTGCAGTAAACATGCATTTATCATCTTGTGCTTGTACTGCAGTAAATATATTTGAATGCGGTACACAATCTTAATCTGTATACCTGTGTTGCCCAGGTAACCGGCGTGTTGTGTGCCACCTGGCCGAGGGGGAGGGGCTTCCTGACGGGATGACGGTGGACGCGGACGGTCGTCTCTGGGTGGCGATTTATAACGGAGGGCGAGTCCTCAACATCGACCCCGAAACCGGTCAGTCAGAACCTCAGTGTACCTGTGTGTTCTCTCAGGTGTACCTGTAGTCTCAGGTGTACCTGTGTGTTCTCTCAGGTGTACCTGTAGTCTCAGGTGTACCTGTGGGTTCTCTCAGGTGTACCTGTAGTCTCAGGTGTACCTGTGTGTTCTCTCAGGTGTACCTGTGGGTTCTCTCAGGTGTACCTGTGTGTTCTCTCAGGTGTACCTGTAGTCTCAGGTGTACCTGTGTGTTCTCTCAGGTGTACCTGTGTGTTCTCTCAGGTGTACCTGTGTGTTCTCTCAGGTGTACCTGTAGTCTCAGGTGTACCTGTGTGTTCTCTCAGGTGTACCTGTAGTCTCAGGTGTACCTGTGTGTTCTCTCAGGTGTACCTGTAGTCTCAGGTGTACCTGTGTGTTCTCTCAGGTGTACCTGTAGTCTCAGGTGTACCTGTGGGTTCTCTCAGGTGTACCTGTGGGTTCTCTCAGGTGTACCTGTAGTCTCAGGTGTACCTGTGGGTTCTCTCAGGTGTACCTGTGGGTTCTCTCAGGTGTACCTGTAGTCTCAGGTGTACCTGTGGGTTCTCTCAGGTACACCTGTGGGTTCTCTCAGGTGTACCTGTGGGTTCTCTCAGGTGTACCTGTAGTCTCAGGTGTACCTGTGGGTTCTCTCAGGTGTACCTGTGGGTTCTCTCAGGTGTACCTGTGGGTTCTCTCAGGTGTACCTGTGGGTTCTCTCAGGTGTACCTGTAGTCTCAGGTGTACCTGTGGGTTCTCTCAGGTGTACCTGTAGTCTCAGGTGTACCTGTGGGTTCTCTCAGGTGTAGTTGTTGTTGTTGTCTCAGGTGTAGTTGTTGTTGTTTCAGGTGTGTGTCTGCAGACTGTTTCTCTGCCGGTGACAAAGACCACTTCCTGTTGTTTTGGGGGTCCGGACTTCTCTGACCTCTACGTGACCTCAGCCAGTCTTGGCCTGGACCAATCAGAGCGGAGGAAGCAGCCGCTGGCCGGGGGGGTGTTCAGGGTGAGCGGCTCCAAAAATAATGTTTATAAAAATATAAATACAATTATATAACGAGCATGATGCTGCCAGGTCCATACTAAAGTGTGTTTCTGTGTGTGTGTGTGTGTGTGTGTGTGTGTGTGTGTGTGTAGGTCTCAGGACTTGGGGTCAAAGGTCGTCCCTCAGTCTCGTTCTCTGGATAAACCTCAGCTGTATGACGTTGTCTCAAATCTCTGACTCACATCACATGATGATTAACTGTGATCAATATACGGAGGCAGCCAATCAGAGAGGAGGACACTGTGACAGCTAATCAGAGAGGAGGACACTGTGACAGCCAATCAGAGAGGAGGACACTGTGACAGCTAATCAGAGAGGTGGACACTGTGACAGCCAATCAGAGAGGAGGACACTGTGACAGCCAATCAGAGAGGAGGACACTGTGACAGCTAATCAGAGAGGTGGACACTGTGAGAGCCAATCAGACTGGAGAAATTATACCTATTTTATGTAACTTTGTATAATAATGAACATGCGACTGTTGGTCAACGATCTGCAGCTGAGGATTATGGGTAATGTAGTGAATGTAACCACACCAATGATAAATCAGTTTGAAATAAAGAGAGCGTCTCGTAGACACGGTGCGTTTATTGACACAAAGTGCAGAACAACACAACAACAACAACACGTCTAGAAAACGTTTCTGTACACGTAAAAAACTTTGTGCTGTAAGTCTTTATGGGGGGGGGGGCTACACAAATACCCCTTTAATTTATTCAGAAACAAAAGTCCTTTATTCACATTTATCAGGATGTGTTTTCCTGACGGATCAGATCCGGTTTTCATTATCAGACTTTATCTTATGATTAATATTTACTGTTTTAATATTTACAGTTTTAAATACGGAGTTATTTCCTAATGTGTTTGTTATTAAAGTCCTTGCTGTGTGAACCTGTCACTTCCTGTTCCTCTGAATATTTGATATTAGTTAACATGATGATACTGTGAGAATATATATGATCGTTAGCGTCATCGTGCTAACAGCCGTGCTAACAGCCGTGCTAACAGCCGTGCTAATAGACATGCTAACAGACGTGCTAACAGCCTCCCGCTTATTCAGTTTGTTGTGAGGCGTTAGCATGGTGTGGCTACGCTTCGAGCTAACAGGTTCACACAGCAGTCAGACTGGTGTTTTTATTATTGACAGATAACATGTTCCCCCCCGCTGTTGCAAGGCTCGTCACACAGAACCACAGAACCTGCAGAACCCTGTACAGATACAGACAGGAACATAGAACCACAGAACCTGTAGAACTCCAGAACCACAGATCCTTCAGAACCACAGAACCTGCAGAACTCTAGAACCACAGATCTTTAAGAACCACAGAACCTGCAGAACTCTGATTTCAGGTTGGTGTGGTTCTGACCGATCACAACATATAAACACGACATCGCAGAAATGTAGAAAACAAAGTGCTGATTGGTCCCATCGATTAGTGGGCGTGTCCAGCAGAGAACCCGTCAGACTGAAGGTGCAGCGGACAACCCGTCAGACTGAAGGGTCCAGCGGAGAACCCGTCAGACTGAAGGGTCCAGCGG
>JASDAP010000035.1:414471-444471 GCA_031216635.1 Dissostichus eleginoides | reverse complement strand
GAGCCACCCAGTTCAACACCGGCATCCGGAACTTGGTCTGGATCGGCTTCTTTATCTTCACCGCTGCACACAGAGAGACAGGTGAGCAGGGAGACAGGTGAGCAGAGAGACAGGTGAGCAGGGAGACAGGTGAGCAGGGAGACAGGTGAGGAGAGGGTCAGGTGAGCAGGGAGACAGGTGAGCAGGGAGACAGGTCAGCAGGGAGACAGGTGAGCAGGGAGACAGGTGAGGAGAGGGTCAGGTGAGCAGGGAGACAGGTGAGGAGAGGGTCAGGTGAGCAGAGGGACAGGTGAGCAGAGAGACAGGTGAGGAGAGAGATAGAGAGAGACAGGTGAGCAGAGAGACAGGTGAGCAGAGAGACAGGTGAGCAGGGAGACAGGTGAGCAGGGAGACAGGTGAGCAGGGAGACAGGTGAGGAGAGGGTCAGGTGAGCAGGGAGACAGGTGAGGAGAGGGTCAGGTGAGCAGAGGGACAGGTGAGCAGAGAGACAGGTGAGGAGAGAGACAGAGAGAGACAGGTGAGCAGAGAGACAGGTGAGCAGGGAGACAGGTGAGCAGAGAGACAGGTGAGCAGAGAGACAGGTGAGCAGAAGGACAGGTGAGCAGAGGCAGGTATTCAGGTTAACCATAAGATAAAAGAGGTTAAAAGTGAGAGATGTTTAAAGATTGTAGAAGACATCCAGAATAACTTGAGAGGACCCTCTCTCAGCAGAAGAGAGAAAAACAACAAAAAGGAAACACAAACATCTTCTAAACCCCCCAGCTGTTATAGAAAACACATGTTTTTATATAAATGATATACACATCTGTCCCACAATACATACATATATATACATGTGTATTTTTACCTGCGAGTCCGGAGTTAAAGATGACAGTGGGTCCGGAGCCCGGGAGAGGGGGAGCGCAAGGGGGAGGTGGGGGGATGCAGGACGAAAGTTCACTGGTCCGACAGGGAGGGGGGGGGGGAGGTGGTGGAGGGGGGGGAGGAGGAGCAGGAAACGACCCATTGGAAACTGAAAAGTTAAACAGGAAACTAGATTACTTTCTCTTTATTATTAAAGACCAATCCAGCGCTCTGATTGGTGGAGGTGAAACTGACCTGTGCCTGGCATTGGTGGAGGAGGTGGGGGAGGGGGCGGGACAAGCATCCCCGTAGCTCCGCCCATCCCTGGAGCCATGCTGTGATACGCTACGGTCTCTGGACTGTGGAGATCAATCATTGGTTGGTTATGAGCGATAAACTGCATACATCACATTCAAATAAAGTAGGTCACAGGACCGCTCAGCTGAAGGCGGCTCATTTAGACTCTCGTTCAAACCTCCGTTTCTAAATCCACCAGGAGAACAAAACAGTGTTAACCACAGACCTTATTTCAGGAGAACAACCAAAAACAGATTCAGAGAACCATTGACCTCCAGGTAGCCTCTCACCTTGGGGACAGGTTAGGACAGGGTGGAGGTGAGGGGGAGGCAGAGTCCCCCACCCCCCCGTCTCCCTCTCCTCTCGGGGGCTGTGGAGCTCCTGGTCCTCCGGCCTGCTGAGCCTCCTGAGCCTGGCGCTCCAAACGACTCTGTCTCCGGATCGTCTGGTCCTTCTCCCGCACGATCCGCCGCAGCGTGTGCACCTGAGAGTTACTGCTGGCGTACACGTCCTGTTCACAGACAGTTAACGGGTTAACAGACAGCATGTTAATGGGTTAACAGACAGCATGTTAATGGGTTAACAGACAGTTAATGGTTAACAGACAGTTAACGGTTAACAGACAGCATGTTAACGGGTTAACAGACAGCATGTTAATGGGTTAACAGACAGTTAACGGTTAACAGACAGTTAACGGTTAACAGATAGTTAACGGTTAACAGACAGCATGTTAACGGGTTAACAGACAGTTAACGGTTAGCAGACAGCATGTTAACGGTTAACAGACAGCATGTTAACGGTTAACAGACAGTTAACGGTTAACAGACAGTTAACGGTTAACAGATAGTTAACGGTTAACAGACAGCATGTTAACGGGTTAACAAACAGCATGTTAATGGTTAACAGACAGTTAACGGTTAACAGACAGTTAACGGTTAACAGACAGCATGTTAACGGTTAACAGACAGCATGTTAACGGTTAACAAACAGCATGTTAACGGTTAACAGACAGTTAACGGTTAACAGACAGCATGTTAACGGTTAACAGACAGTTAACGGTTAACAGACAGTTAACCGTTAACAGACAGTTAACGGTTAACAGACAGTTAACGGTTAACAGACAGTTAACGGTTAACAGATAGTTAACGGTTAACAGACAGCATGTTAACGGTTAACAGACAGTTAACGGTTAACAGACAGCATGTTAACGGTTAACAGACAGTTAACGGGTTAACAGACAGCATGTTAACGGTTAACAGACAGTTAACGGTTAACAGACAGCATGTTAACGGTTAACAGACATCTAACGGGTTAACAGACAGCATGTTAACGGTTAACAGACAGTTAACGGTTAACAGACAGCATGTTAACGGTTAACAGATAGTTAACGGTTAACAGACATCTAACGGGTTAACAGACAGCATGTTAACGGTTAACAGAGAGTTAACGGTTAACAGACAGCATGTTAACCGTTAACAGACATCTAACGGGTTAACAGACAGCATGTTAACGGTTAACAGAGAGTTAACGGTTAACAGACAGCATGTTAACCACACTGGCTCCAGTCAGCAGTCACACACATGTTATCTCTCTATAAAGCTCCACAGTTTATAGAAATTATTATTAATCATGTTAAATCTTTCTAAAGGGACTCTGTGGTTCTGACCCGGATCTGGTCCAGGTCCTTGTTGGTCTGCATCAGCTGCTTCTCCAGCTCCACGATCTTCAGCATTGCCTCGTTCTCCACGTCCAGCAGGGCAGACATCTTAGAGACGGACATTGAGACGACAGTCAGGTCAGGTAGACAGTTAAGAGACACATAGAGACAGACAGGAATAGACAGGTATCTGTCTCACCGTGCCCAGGTTCTCCTCCAGTTCCTCCACCCTCTCCAGAGCAGCAGTCTTGGTCTCTGCGTCTTCCAGCAGCGTCCCAACGTCAAACACGTTGTCCAGGTACGCCTGAATCTGAACCTGCAGCCGGTCGCTCTCCGTGTGCTTCAGCCTCTGAGGGAGACAGGTGGGGTTAGTGCAGGGAGACAGGTGGGGGGGGGGCAGGTGGGGTTAGTGCAGGGAGACAGGTGGGGTTAGGGCAGGGAGACAGGCGTGTGATTGGCTGACAGAGGGTCATGGGTTTACCTCCAGGTGCTCGTCCAGGTTGAGTTTGGTGAAGTCGTACTGCAGGTGGACTCTGAAGTTCATGTCCTCCACCGAGTGAACCACGATGTTGATGAACTGCATGCAGGCCACCTGAGAGACCGGTAACAACAACACACTGTTACTTAACAACCAATGTTCAAAGTATTATCATCTAACACACACTGTCCTCAGCTACCAGTTATTACAGTATGATGTTTTTACCACCAGGAGACCTGCAGGTCAACATGAAGGGTGTGGGTTACCTGAACAAAGTTCAAACTGTTTAAATTCTCCATACCAGAAAGTCGATGTTGTCGTCTTCGTTCTTAAAATGTTCCATCAACTTTTCAAAACGCATCGACTCTGAACACACCTGTAACACATAGATTTATAAATCAACCAACCAACCAACCAACCAACCAACCAACCAACCACAACCAACCAACCAACCAACCAACCAACCAACCAACCAGCCCATGAGACATTTATTATGTGTTTATGGTTTCTTTACAGTTTTGAAGTTGTCGAAGGCCGACAGGATGATCTCATGTCCTCCTCTGACCAAACAAACTGCCGCCAGCAACTCCAACACCAGAGCCTTTGTCCTGACGACGAGAGACAGACAGGTGAGAGAGAGACAGGTGAGAGAGAGACAGGTGAGAGACAGACAGTTAAAACGTTTATATATTCACTAAAGACATAAGCAGAACACAGTAAAGTAGTTATGCAGTGGACCCCTGGTGTGTGTGTGTGTGTGTGTGTGTGTGTGTGTGTGTGTGTGTGTGTGTACCTGGGGTTTCTGTTGTTGAGGCTGAGGGCGATTTCGTTGACGGCGTGAGGGTGAGACATCACCATGTTGAATCCGTACTGGGGACACAGGAAGCATTACTGTGTATACAGTGTGCGAAATACGGGGGGGTCCGGGGGAGCTCGACCCCCCCGATTAACACCTGAGCCCCCCTGAAAGCCTCAACAGCAACATTTGAGGGGGGTCTCAAATTATAATATTTATTTGTCACTTGCAATGGTCACTAAAATATTTTTAAGCTTACCTATGTCCAGTATTCATAATTCAAAACATTTGTTCACAAATATAATCTATTTTGGCTGGCAGAAGCATTTCCTCGCATAGAATCGAAAACAGACGGCTCTTTAACGGTCGCGTATTTATTCATTCATATGAACGTCAGAATATAGAATTATTTGACGGCACCCCTGAAGACGCCAGACGGCGCCCCGGTTGAGAAACGCTGCTATAGACTACTGATTGGGCCCGGACTGGCCATCGGGAGGACTGGGAGGTTTCCCGATGGCCTGGCATGTTAAGTGGCCTGTTGGCCTGAGGATTTCTTTATTTTTTGTATGTAACGCAACGCTGCAAATGTGGGTCTGCCTCAAACAGGGGGACTGTCTGTCTACATCTAGTCTCTTTATTTTCCCCTCAAAATGCACCAGATTGATGCATTTGACTCCAAAATTTAAAAACAAATCGGTATATTGCGCAATAAACGGGAGATGGGGACCCCCCGATTATTGACGGGTATTTCGCACACTGTGTGTATATATATATATATATCATTATAAAACGGACAAGTCAAATCAAGCAATCTGATTGGTTCTTAGCCGTGATATAATGAGCGTATATCACGGGTAGAATTGTAGTTACTTTTCACAACAAGTCAGTATCCCTCCGCGTCTGAGAAAAGCTACAACCGTTACATTACGTCCGTTACATTACGTCCGTTACATTACGTCCGTTACAGCTGTTACATTACGTCCGTTACAGCTGTTACATTACGTCCGTTACATTACGTCCGTTACAGCTGTTACATTACGTCCGTTACATTACGTCCGTTACATTACGTCCGTTACATTACGTCCGTTACAGCCGTTACATTACGTCTGTTACATTACGTCTGTTACATTACGTCCGTTACATTACGTCCGTTACAGCTGTTACATTACGTCCGTTACATTACGTCTGTTACATTACGTCCGTTACATTACGTCCGTTACAGCTGTTACATTACGTCTATTACATTACGTCTGTTACATTACGTCCGTTACATTACGTCCGTTACAGCTGTTACATTACGTCTATTACATTACGTCTGTTACATTACGTCCGTTACATTACGTCCGTTACATTACGTCTGTTACATTACCTCTGTTACATTACGTCCGTTACATTACGTCCGTTACAGCTGTTACATTACGTCTGTTACATTACGTCCGTTACAGCTGTTACATTACGTCCGTTACATTACGTCTGTTACATTACGTCCGTTACATTACGTCCGTTACATTACGTCCGTTACATTACGTCCGTTACATTACGTCCGTTACATTACGTCCGTTACAGCTGTTACATTACGTCCGTTACATTACGTCTGTTACATTACGTCCGTTACATTACGTCTGTTACATTACGTCCGTTACATTACGTCCGTTACAGCTGTTACATTACGTCTGTTACATTACGTCTGTTACATTACATCCGTTACAGCTGTTACATTACGTCTGTTACATTACGTCTGTTACATTACGTCCGTTACAGCTGTTACATTACGTCTGTTACATTACGTCCGTTACATTACGTCCGTTACAGCTGTTACATTACGTCCGTTACATTACGTCCGTTACATTACGTCTGTTACATTACCTCTGTTACATTACGTCCGTTACATTACGTCCGTTACAGCTGTTACATTACGTCTGTTACATTACGTCCGTTACAGCTGTTACATTACGTCCGTTACATTACGTCTGTTACATTACGTCCGTTACATTACGTCCGTTACATTACGTCCGTTACATTACGTCCGTTACATTACGTCCGTTACAGCTGTTACATTACGTCCGTTACATTACGTCTGTTACATTACGTCCGTTACATTACGTCTGTTACATTACGTCCGTTACATTACGTCCGTTACAGCTGTTACATTACGTCTGTTACATTACGTCTGTTACATTACATCCGTTACAGCTGTTACATTACGTCTGTTACATTACGTCTGTTACATTACGTCCGTTACAGCTGTTACATTACGTCTGTTACATTACGTCCGTTACATTACGTCCGTTACAGCTGTTACATTACGTCCGTTACATTACATCCGTTACATTACGTCCGTTAGGAAACTAACTAACTAACAAAGCTCAAGATGGAAACATGTAAGGGATAATGTGCAGCAAGGACTTATTGACCGTTGTTAAGGGATATGTGCAGCAAGGACTTATTGACCGTTGTTAAGGGATAATGTGCAGCAAGGACTTATTGACCGTGTTAAGGGATAATGTGCAGCAAGGAGTTATTGACCGTGTTAAGGGATAAAGTGCAGCAAGGACTTATTGACCGTTAAGGGATAATGTGCAGCAAGGAGTTATTGACCATTGTTAAGGGATAATGTGCAGCAAGGAGTTATTGACCGTTGTTAAGGGATAATGTGCAGCAAGGAGTTATTGACCGTTTTAAGGATAATGTGCATCAAGGAGTTATTGACCGTTGTTAAGGGATAATGTGCATCAAGGACTATTGACCGTTGATAAGGGATAATGTGCAGCAAGGACTTATTGACCGTTGTTAAGGGATAATGTGCAGCAAGGAGTTATTGACCGTTGTTAAGGGATAATGTGCAGCAAGGACTTATTGACCGTTGTTAAGGGATAATGTGCAGCAAGGAGTTATTGACCGTTGTTAAGGGATAATGTGCAGCAAGGACTTATTGACCGTTGTTAAGGGATAACGTGCAGCAAGGACTTATTGACCGTTGTTAAGGGATAACGTGCAGCAAGGACTTATTGACCGTTGTTAAGGGATAATGTGCAGCAAGGACTTATTGACCGTTGTTAAGGGATAATGTGCAGCAAGGACTTATTGACCGTTGTAAGGATAATGTGCAGCAAGGAGTTATTGACCGTTGTTAAGGACACTCACATCGCAGAAAGAAGTCAGAAGATTTAACTCATACAGTTGGACGGGACAAGGAAACAGCGGAGAAGTAACGGGGCAGAAACCCTCCTTTTTACGCAGCGGTCCAGACATAGAGATCAAACGGCAACACATATTCAGTGTGCAGTTCCTTTGGCATCAGGGCAGGGATATCTAGATACTTCCCAAGCTTTGACATCATGGATTGAGCTACTTTTAAAGCAAGCAACGATGTTTTCAAATCTGTAATCAGAAAGCTCCTCCAAAACGCTATGGAAGCAGTTCCTGCCGTTGCTACGTAGTTCAAACGGTAACAACGGACTGTTTTTGATCTGCCTGTCGGGTGTTCTTTTACCCATAATGACCGCCTCGCTGCACATTGTCCCTTACTCAACTTGGACCCCGGGGTGGCCTCTCTATGGAGGAGTGGATCGAGCAGGGCCTATCTCCAGAGAGCACCTAAACCACGACATGCAGAGCTCCGTGAAGAGCAGGTAGACCAACTGGAGAAGAACCTCCATTCAAAAGCTTTCTGATGCGGGTCTTGAAACAAAGCAGAGACATGATGACCGTTAGTGGCCACAGGTGCGAAAGCTCTCTCCAGAGCTGCTGGAAGCCGAATCTCGGGGGCCGGAGAAAGTGGAGCAATATTCTGGCCACGCCGAGCAACAGCCTAGAACAGGCATCCTCAAAGTCCGGACTCCGGTCCGGATCCGGACCGAACCACAACTGTCTCTGGACTCTGAGCAAATTATACTTTTCATATGTATTATCTGTATTATCTGTATTATCTGTGTTATCTGCGAGACATCGCCACAACGCAACGAGTCAAAATTCTCCGCTATGTCCACTGCATACAGCGCTCTGCATGTCCGACTGTTCCAATGTCTGTGTGTGTCTATCAACGCATTGGTCCAATCACATTCAGCATCCCGTCAGCGTTTTTGTCCCCCACCAACAGTCTGCGAATCAGAGGCAGAGTAGGGCGGGTCTTCGCATGCGGGTGGGAAAAATGCGTGTCTCGTCTCTCCCCAGCTGCCACCCCAGTTGGCAGCTTTGTTTTGAAAGAAAAGTTGTGGCTCATCGGACATTTATGAGAGAAAGTCTCTAATGTCCGAGTGCAAGTGAATGCAGCACAAGACCCACGTCTTGTAACCCCTCCCCCGGCCCTGGCGCGAGCGTGGAAATATGATTGGCGGCGATTTAATTTGAACGGGACGGTGCAAAACGAGAAGCATTCGGACCCAAGTACTGAAGGAATGAGGTATTTGCGGTCTACAATAACAGAGAAGAGACTGTCAAGTTTGGCTGTACTCAGCATTGAATCAAAACGCACTAAAGCTGTTGATCTTAATAGTTTGTGAGGCGTTTCGCTGAACAAAATGGTAATCGCCGCATTCAGCTGTAATAGACATGTCAACTTGATGCTCTGCTCACGGATGAGCATACAAAACTGTTAAGATGATGACCTTACGTGTGTAAATATATTTTTTTCTCTGTGGGGGTCTGCCCCCAAAAAACAGTTTTAAGTCCTGAGAAAGTCAAATAAGACGGTGTGTAAAACTACACTGCCCAGCCAAAAGTAACCACTTTGATTTAACTAGGCCAGTAGGTAAGGACATTCCACTGGATAATAACTGAAGTATAAAAGAATGCATGACTGAAGTGTTTGAAGGCAAACAAAAAGAGGAAATAACAGGTCAAATCAAGCAAATCCCCCTCAGATTCCACAGCAACCAGAAGAACATAAATACTGGCTGGTGATTTGATTAATCAGCTTTGTGATGGAATAAAAAATGCAGTGCATTTCCTTGGCTGTGGATGAGTCTACTGACACCACTGACAATGCTCAGTTGCTGGTGTTTGTGAGTTTTTATGATGAGGCAAAGGGGGAGTTTGTTGAAGATGTGTTGGGCCTGACGAACCTCAGTGGACACACAAGGGGGCAAGACATTTATAAAGCAATAATGGGAATGCTGAATGAAAGAGGGTGCAGCTGCCTTTATTCATAACTGTGCAGCTCTTACACTGCGACTCTGAGGGATCAAGCACAGACACAATAACAATGAAAACTGCTGCATACAGATTATTTTTGTTTTTGCAACCTCGTGTTAAGAATCTTGTTGCAATTGTTTGAATGACCGTAATAAACGGACCTTTGTCTTATTGAAAAATGTCTTTGGACCTTTAAGATTTGTATTTGAGTACCCCTGGCCTAGAACAACCTCAGCCTATACAAGTGACCTTGTGAGCCTTTCTACTGATGCTGGACAGGTTTTCAGAGGCTGCTCAATAAACGGCAACATACACATTAATGTAAATAAATAGCCAAATACTGGATCAACGCTCTCTGTCTAATATGTTCGCTAGCTGTTAGTGTTGTTGCATAGCAACCACCTCGCACTATGTTTCGTGCAGAAGGCAACGGAGGGACTATTTTATTTTTAACATCATTATTTACTAATAAAAACTATTTAAATTAGAGTGGGTATTTTTCTTTCATATTGCCACACTTGGTAACCGTTTTAGAAAAGCAACAGCTCACTTCAGGCCGTGAGATATGCTCAGTATCTCACAGGGCGTGGTTCAAGCCCCTAGCTGTGAGATACGGTTAAGGGTGAACCACGCCCCTTAACTGTGATATAATGACCATATACCACGGCCTGTCGTGAGCTATTGCTTAAATAAATATATTATAAGTATGCTTGTACCTGGTAGTTCATGACGGCTCTCAGACACATGACACAAACGTGTACGTCGTCTTTCTTGCAGACGAGTCTTGAGTTCTTCAGAGTCCGGCGACTGGGCAGCGTGTTGGAGCGAGTCACCATCGCAGAGCTGCAGAACACATGTTGTTAATGTATTTATTATCTGTTTCCTATCCTTTGAGAGACTGTTTCCAGTGTCTATGGGTCTCTCTGGGTCACGCTGGTGTCTCTGGGTGTCTCTGAGTGTCTCTGGGTGTCTCTGAGTGTCTCTGAGTGTCTCAGGTGTCTATGGGTGTCTATGTGTGTCTCAGGTGTCTCTGGGTGTCTCTGGGTGTCTCTGGGTATCTCTGAGTGTCTCTGAGTGTCTCAGGTGTCTATGGGTGTCTATGTGTGTCTCAGGTGTCTCTGGGTGTCTCTGGGTGTCTCTGGGTGTCTCTCGGTGTCTCTGAGTGTCTCTGAGTGTCTCAGGTGTCTATGGGTGTCTATGTGTGTCTCAGGTGTCTATGGGTCTCTCTGGGTGTCTCTGGTGTCTCTGGGTGTCTCTGGTGTCTCTGGGTGTCACTGAGTGTCTCTGGGTGTCTCTGAGTGTCTCTGAGTGTCTCAGGTGTCTATGGGTGTCTATGTGTGTCTCAGGTGTCTCTGGGTGTCTCTAAGTGTCTCAGGTGTCTCTCAGTGTCTCTCAGGTGTCTCTCAGGTGTCTCTCAGGAGTGTCTCTCAGGTGTCTCTCGGTGTCTCTCAGGTGTCTCTCAAGTGTCTCTCAGGTATCTCTCAGTGTCTCTCAGTCTTTCTCAGGTGTCTCTAGTGTCTCTCAGTGTCTCTCAGTGTCTCCGGTTCTCCGGTTCTCTCACCTGATGGAGTGTCGGGCAGCTCTTGGTCCAGAGGAGGAGGGCGAGGGGAGGCCAGCGTCTCCGTGGAGATCCTCGATGGAGCGGCTCCAGGGCGAGTCGATGGAGGACGCCTCGCCTCCAACCTCCACCTGCTCCCCATCAAACCTACAACAGAACTACAGTCAGGTTCTCCTTCAGTGTCAAACCTACCAACAACAGAACCAGAATCAGCAGGTTCTCCTCATACAAGCTAAACCTACTGCGTTCACCGCATGAAGACGATCAGGTTGAAACACTTGGTCCGTCTGTTCAATCAGTTTTATAAAGCCAAGAACATTAGAACACTTGGTTCTCTAAAGACAGGAACGTTAAACAGTTGGTTCTTTAAAGACAGGAATGTTAAAACACTTGGTTCTTTAAAGACAGGAACGTTAAAACACTCGGTTCAGTCGATTCTTTAAAGACAGGAATGTTAAAACACCCGGTTCTCTTGGTTCAGTCGGTTCTATAAAGACAGGTACGTTAAAACACTGGGTTCTCTTGGTTCAGTCGGTTCTCTAGGGAACAGGAAGAGGTTCCAGTGTTTGTGGGTTCAGACTCACGTGACTGCGTACTGAGCGAAGGACAGATATTCTACGAGGACATCCAGACCCCGGTTCTCCTCATTCAGGAACTCCCTGACCCACCTGTAGACAGACAGGTAGAGACAGACAGGTGTCAGACAGACATGTGACAGACAGACAGGTGAGAGACAGACATGTGACAGACAGACAGGTGAGAAACAGACATGTGAGAGACAGACAGGTGAGAGACAGACATGTGAGAGACAGACAGGTGAGATACAGACATGTGACAGACAGACAGGTGAGAAACAGACAGGTGAGAAACAGACAGGTGAGAAACAGACAGGTGACAGCGTGGAACAAGCACAGGAACTCCTGAACAGAGTGGAGTTAGAGTGTGCCAAGGTTGGCCTTAGGCTAAATGCCAAGAAAACTGAGGTTAACATCTTACCGGAACATCCACCTCTGACAACAACAGAAGGCACTGTGCTTAAAGAAGTCAAGGACTTCAAGTACCTGGGCTCATGGGTCAACTCAACCGAGCAAGATCTTAAGGTGAGGAAGGCACTTGCATGGAGGGCCCTGAACGGCATGACCAGTGTATGGAACTCCAACCTCCCCCGTCAAATCAAACTCAGCTTCTTCTACGCAACGGTAGAGTCTGTTCTCCTCTATGGCAGTGAATGCTGGACCCTGAAGCCAACCCTGCAAAAGTCTCTAGACGGATGCTACACCAGAATGTTGCGAGCAGTACTTAACATCAGCAAGAGTGTACATGTAACCAACAAGATCCTGTACGAGGGAATACCAAGGGTGAGCGAGAAAATTGCAGCCAGGAGAATGAGACTAGCAGGACATTGCCAAAGGCATCAAGAGCTGCCAGCCAGCAAATTGGTGCTGTGGGAACCAACACATGGGCATCGGTCACGAGGACGTCCCACACCAACATACGTGGACGTACTCAAGAATGATGCAGGAGCACAAAGTACCAATGAACTGGCTAGATGTATGGAGCACCGGGATGACTGGAAGCGACGAAGGAGGGCTCGTCTGAGGACGACCTAGAGAGAGAGAGACAGACAGACAGGTGACAGACAGACAGGTGGGATACAGACAGGTGAGATACAGACAGGTGAGAAACAGACAGGTGACAGACAGACAGGTGTCAGACAGACAGGTGAGATACAGACAGGTGAGAGACAGACAGGTGAGATACAGACAGGTGAGATACAGACAGGCGAGAGACAGACAGGTGTCAGACAGACAGGTGAGATACAGACCGGTGAGAAACAGACAGGTGACAGACAGACAGGTGTCAGACAGGTGTCAGACAGACAGGTGAGATACAGACAGGTGAGAGACAGACAGGTGAGAGACAGACAGGTGAGATACAGACAGGCGAGAGACAGACAGGTGTCAGACAGACAGGTGAGATACAGACAGGTGAGATACAGACAGGCAAGAGACAGACAGGTGTCAGACAGACAGGTGAGATACAGACAGGTGTCAGACAGACAGGCGAGAGACAGACAGGTGAGAAACAGACAGGTGTCAGACAGACAGGTGAAATACAGACAGGTGTCAGACAGACAGGTGAGATACAGACAGGTCACATACCCGATGTGATTGGTCCGAAGAGAAATCTCCAGTTCTCTGAGCATCTGAGTCGACTCCTGAACCCTCCGTCTGAACTTCTGCAGACAGACAGACAGACAGGCAGACAGGCAGACAGACAGACAGACAGACAGACAGGCAGACAGGCAGGCAGGCAGGCAGACAGGCAGGCCGGCAGGCAGGCAGGCAGGCAGACAGGCAGGCAGGCAGGCAGGCAGGCAGGCAGGCAGACAGACAGGCAGACAGACAGACAGGCAGACAGACAGACAGACAAGCAGACAGACAGACAGGCAGACAGATATGAATATTATATTGTGGCAATGATGAGAAGAGACTTCCTGTGATAGAGTTAGTTGTAAAGACATCATCTAGAAACTACATTTCCCAGCTCACCTTGCGTGTGACGGCCGGGTCCAGGAAGCCTCTCAGTTTCTGGATGTAGGTGTGGGGGGGGTTCTTCACCTGAAACCTCTCCTACACAGACACACACACACACACACACACACACACACACACACACACACACACACACACACACACACACACACACACACACACACACACACACACACACACACACACACACACACACACTGTGAGCTCTGCAGGTGTGTGTAGTGTTAGTGGTTCTAAAGGGTTCTCCTCTCACCTGGTCACAGATCAGCTCCCACTTCTTGTCGCTGTCGTAGGACCGGAGCAGACGCACTTTATCAGGAGGGAGGTTCATGGAGTTCTGGAGAGAGGAACAGATATCATACATCTGTACTGTATATATATATATATATTTACCAGATACACATGATATATCTCTACTGTGTGTATATATATATATGAACCAGATACATATCATACTATGAACAAATATAAACGCAACACTTTTGTTTTTGCTCCCATTGTCCATGAGCTGAAATCAAAGATCTGAGACTTTTTCTATGAACACAAGAAACCGTTTTTTCTCAAATATTGTTCACAAATTCTGACTGAATGTCCTCCAGAGCTGTGCATTTAATGTTCATTTTTCCACCATCAGTCTCCACAGGCGTCTCAGAGAATCTGGCACATCCAACCGGCCTCAGAACCGCAGACCAGGACCCCCACACCAGACCAGGACCCCCACACCAGACCAGGACCACCACATCCAGCCTCTCCACATCCAACAGACCACAGACCTGATCTACTCTCTGTGAAGGAGACGTGTTGCACTGCGTGAGGCCAGTGGTGGTCACATCAGACACTGAGCCCCCCCCCCCCAACCCGTTACTACAGTAATCAATGTCTGTTTTCAAGACAGCTTAAAGCTCAGCTGTGAGGTGGGTTATTAAAAGTGTTCACTAACACAGATTGAACCCAATTTGTGAGGGTTAGTAATAATAGTAGTGATAACAGTAATAACAGTAATAGTAGTGATAGTAGTGATAACAGTAATAACAGTAATAGTAGTAATCGTAGTGATAACAGTATTAATAGTAATAGTAGTGATAACAGTAATAACAGTAATAGTAGTAATAACAGTAATAACAGTAATAACAGTAATAGTAGTAATAACAGTAGTAGTGGTAATAACAGTAGTAATAACAGTAATAACAGTAATAACAGTAATAGTAGTAATAACAGTAGTAGTAGTAATAACAGTAATAACAGTAGTAGCAGTAATAACAGTAATAACAGTAATAACAGTAATAACAGTAGTAGTAGTAATAACAGTAATAACAGTAATAACAGTAATAACAGTAGTAGTAGTAATAACAGTAATAACAGTAATAACAGTAGTAGTGGTAATAACAGTAATAACAGTAATAGTAGTAATAACAGTAGTAGTGGTAATAACAGTAATAACAGTAATAACAGTAGTAGTGGTAATAACAGTAATAACAGTAATAACAGTAGTAGTAGTAATAACAGTAATAACAGTAATAACAGTAGTAGTGGTAATAACAGTAATAACAGTAATAACAGTAATAACAGTAGTAGTGGTAATAACAGTAATAACAGTAATAGTAGTAATAACAGTAGTAGTGGTAATAACAGTAATAACAGTAATAGTAGTAATAACAGTAGTAGTAGTAATAACAGTAATAACAGTAGTAGTAGTAATAACAGTAATAACAGTAATAGTAGTAATAACAGTAGTAGTAGTAATAACAGTAATAACAGTAGTAGTAGTAATAACAGTAATAACAGTAATAGTAGTAATAACAGTAGTAGTAGTAATAACAGTAATAACAGTAGTAGTAGTAATAACAGTAGTAGTAGTAATAACAGTAATAACAGTAGTAGTAGTACTAACAGTAATAACAGTAATAACAGTAGAAGTAGTAATAACAGTAATAACAGTAATAACAGTAGTAGTGGTAATAACAGTAATAACAGTAATAACAGTAGTAGTGGTAATAACAGTAATAACAGTAATAACAGTAGTAGTAGTAGTAACAGTAATAACAGTAATAGTAGTGATAATGGTAATATCACTATATAGTGAATATTAGTAATTATCTAATATTCCAGAGAAAATTGTGTTCTTTGTTCATAGAAAAAGTCTTATATTAGAAATATGATATACAGGGTTAGTGGTGGTCTAATGGATAGTGAGGTGGGCTGAAGATCTGAAGGTTGTGAGTTCAAATCCCGCCAGGAACACCACCACTAGTGTGCCCTTGAGTAAGGCACTTAGTCCTTAGTTACTCCAGGGAGAATGTACCTGTAATTGGTCATTGTAAGTCGCTTTGATAAAAGCGTCAGCTAAATGTAATGTAAATATGATGATGAACAATGGGAGCAAAAACTAAAGTTGTGTTTATATTATGTATATGAATCAGATACACAATATATATATATATATATATATATATATATACAGTGTAGATATATTAAGTGTATCTGATACTATATATATATATATATATATATATATACACACACTGTATATATATATATACACTGTATATATATATATATATATATATATATACACTGTATATACATATATGTGTAGATACAGTGTAGATATATTATGTGTATCTGATACTATATATATATATATATATATATACAGTGTATATATATATATATATTATATATACTGTATACTTTGATACTGTATACTGTATATTAGTACAGTATTTACTCGCCTACATTCTGTCTCTGAACAGTTTGTTATTAACAGATGGAGGATCCTAACCTGACTACTGAAGGAAAACCAGAATAATACTTAAATACATAAGAATACAATACATATAAATACAAATAAGTGAAATTCATAGAACCCCCCAAAATTGTAAAATAACGAAACAAATATATATAACAAAACGATGTCTATAATCCCTGATCAGTGTGTCCATGAAGTCACAGTACAACATGCTATTCATGCGTGTGTGTGTGTGTGTGTGTGTGTGTTTGCGTTATTAAAAAGGTATTGTGGTTGTCTATTCTGTGTAGCTTGTGTATTATGGATGTGTGTGTGTATGATGTGAATAATGGTATATATATATAGTGTGCAGTGTGTATATCATGTATATATCATGGATATGTGTATTTACCAGCGCGATGGAGAACCTCTCCTCCAGCTCGGTGGGTTCGGGCATCGGGAGGCGGGCCGGAGCGGCTCTGGACCGGATCACCGCGAGCTGAGACTCCATGCTCTCCGCGTTCCCCATCACTATCCCTGATCCCTGTACACTGATCACTATCCCCGGTACACCGACCACACACGGTCCAAACGGCGGACACACACACGGTCGGTCTGTAAGAACACACCCACTGAACAGCGCGCCCCCCCCCTCACAGGAACATGTGGTCCGCCATCATCCAGCCGCACTGAGGCCGTCTCTCCGTTTGCCCCTCCTGTCTGTCTGTCTGTCTGTCTGTCTGTCTGTCTGTCTGTCTGTCTGTCTGTCTGTCTGTCTGTTTCTCTGTTTCTCTGTCTCTCTGTCTGTCTCCCCCCTCCTGTCTGTCGTCACACGGGCAGGTGTCTCTCTCTCTCCCGTCTCTCTCTCTCTTTGTCTCCCGACTCTCCGCCGCTGATGGAGCTCCGCCGCCGAGAGAGAGAGAGAGTGTATGTGTGTGAGTGTGAGAGAGAGTGTGTGTGTGTGAGAGAGAGAGAGAGAGAGAGTGTGTGTGAGAGAGAGAGAGAAATTTGTGTGTATGTATGTGTATCGCGTGTCGCAGATCAGCCGGTTAATCCTCCCCCCCCTCCCCCACAGGAAGAAAGAGAGCCCCCCCCACACAGCTGCAGTCTTTGTCTCTCTGCCCCCCCCCCACCAGCCACAAGCCCCGCCCACAGATGATTACAAATAAACACACACACATACATTTACTGTATACCTAAATATATGTGTGTGTGTTTATCATCATGTATTTTGTTTGTTGTAGCCTTTATTTAACCAGGTGAAAGCCCCTTGAGATCAAAAGATCTCTTTTTCAAGGTGATTTGTACATGACACACACACACACACACACACACACCACACACACACACCACACACACACACACACACACACACACACACACACCACACACACACACGCAGTCCGTCAGTCAGGCAGATGGTCTCTAACAGTTTCAGCACCACGGACAGAGGAGGAGTTATACACATGTGTTTGTATCAGTGTATATTAATATCTGTATATGTATACACACACACACACACACACACACACACACACACACACAGTCAGTCTGATTTTCTAACAGTTTCAGCACCACGGACAGAGACAGAGGAGGAGTTATACAAACTTATAAATACTGTACATATACTGTATATATTGGTGTGTGTGTGTGTACCACTTTGCTGTTTTTTCAAATATACATTAAAATATATATTCAATTAAACCATTAAAGCTGATATAAGACTGAGTTTATCATGGTCCCTAATGCTCGATATTAATAAAGATGATAAAAACAACAACAACATTAAAGTGGTTTAATTCCTTCAAACCTTAATTTCCTCACTTTTGATATAAATGTTTTAATGACTCATATTTGATCATGTTCTACTGCTGGTTTACTGCAGCCCTTCAGTCTGTTGGTGAATCAATCAATCAATCAATCAATCAATCAATCAATCAATCAATCAATCAATCAATGCATTTCATTTCATTTGGACAACATTCATTTTATATCCCTGTATAACCGGAACACTGTCCGACCTAAATGTAGTTTAAATATCTATGTTTTATATCTGCTGACTCATGTTTAGATATGAATGATATCACATTATAATTAAAGGCATGTTGTCAGCTGTTACCTAACCTGTCTGTCACGTGACCTGTCTGTCAGCTGTTACTTGCGCTCGTTGATCACGTGCTCCCTATTTAAATGAGAACACTGAGGCGCCACTTCCTTTAGACCGAGCAGCGGGCCGGTGAGCAGGTGAGCGGGTGAGCAGCGGGCCGGTGAGCAGGTGAGCGGGTGAGCGGGTGAGCCGCGGGCCGGTGAGCCGCGAGCAGGTGAGCAGGTGAGCGGGTGAGCGGGTGAGCCGCGGGCCGGTGAGCCGTGAGCAGGTGAGCAGGTGAGCGGGTGAGCAGCGGGCCGGTGAGCAGGTGAGCGGGTGAGCAGCGGGCAGGTGAGCGGGTGAGCAGGTGAGCGGGTGAGCCGCGGGCAGGTGAGCGGGTGAGCAGGTGAGCGGGTGAGCAGCGGGCCGGTGAGCAGGTGAGCGGGTGAGCCGCGGGCCGGTGAGCAGATCTCTATTGTATTTACACACCATAATGTTTAAATGCACACAGGTGAGGTAACAGGTGCTCTGCGATTGTTTGTGAAATGTGAAGGACAGCAGCAGCCTCGCGCAGTGTGTGCGTGTAAAAGTGACTGTGTGCGCTGCGTCAGTTTAAAGAGGAAGCTGCTGTGCGGATGTTTGGACACTGGTTTCCCGGGAAAGTAGCGGATGTTTGGACACTGGTTTCCTGGGAAGAAAGCACATGTTTGGACACTTGTTTTCCTTGAAAAAAACGAATGTTTAGACACTGTTTTGCTGTAGAAACTATGAGGATGTATGAGTGCTGAATTACGGAAGGCCAACAGTGTCATAAAACGTCACTAATTCAAAGCGTTCTACGAGCGCGGTTGTTTTGAGGTGGTGAATGTGGTTGTTTGGGTGCGTGTTTGTTGTGGAAACCTCGGTTGTTTGGGCATGGTGTTCAACTTGTATTAACGCTGGTCTGTCCTCTTTGCAGTATCTCGGGCTGACCTTGGACCAGCCCCTAGTTTATGGTGGTCTACGCTTAGACTTCCTCTGTCTGTATACAATCATTAATGCATATCACTAACTCAACCCCCGGGGCATCGCTCCCCGGAGTTTTTGTGTCCCTCCTCTTGCAGGTTTGCAGTATTACAGGATGGGTCTGGATCCTGAACAGAGCCTGTTGCCGTGGTCCTGCTCGAAGCCCATCGTAACGTCTTTGGAGTAACAGGGAAACTTTCTGACATCATCATGGACCCTTCATTTTCATGTAAGTCAACTTTGTCATTTTTATTGTCTTTGCAGGAATTGCAGTGTTTTTTTTCTACAAAAAGTTGATGTTTAATTGATTTGAACGTACTGTTTGAAGCATTGAACGTGGTTGCTAAGGGGTTGTTTGTGAACATGGTAGTTTTGGCTGTCGTTTGAGGTGGTCAAGGCGGTTGTGTTTGCGGTCGTTTGAGGTGGTGAAAGCGGTTCTGTTTGTGGTCGTTTGAGGTGGTGAACGCGGTGGTTTTGGCGGTGTAGACCACCCTGGGTTATTTTCAGTGCACTCAGGGGCAAAAGTAAGGGTAACTTTCTGTCTGTTCATTTGGGAACCCGCGTCTCCAATGTAAAGTCCTAGGATTTTACACAGATTGTACATTTGGAAAATTCAAGTCCCTAACGGTGAGTTAGTGATATGCATTAATGAATGTATACATAGAGGAAGTCTAAGCCTATAGGAGCATAAACTAAGGGCTGGTCCAAGGTCAGCCCGAGCTAAAGCTGCAAAGGGGACAGAGACCAGTGTTAATACAAGTTGAACACTGTGTACTAACAGAGGATTCCACATCACACCAGCACCAAAACTGCCTTCACCACCTCAGACCGCCAAAACAACCACGTACACCACCTCAGACCGCCAAAACTACCGCATTCACCACCTCAGACCGCCAAAACCACCACGTTCAGCACCTCAGACCGCCAAAACCACCACGTTCACCACCTCAAAAGACCGCTGCGGTGGTTTTGGCGGTCTGAGGTGGTGTACGTGGTGGTTTTGGCGGTCTGAGGTGGTGTACGTGGTGGTTTTGGCGGTCTGAGGTGGTGTACTTGGTTGTTTTGGCGGTCTGAGGTGGTGTACTTGGTTGTTTTGGCGGTCTGAGGTGGTGTACGTGGTGATTTTGGCGGTCTGAGGTGGCGAAGGCAGTTTTGGCGCTGGTTTGATGTGGAATCCTCTGTTAGTACACAGTGTTCAACTTGTATTAACGCTGGTCTCTGTCCCCTTTGCAGCTTTAGCTCGAGCTGACCTTGGACCAGCCCTTAGTTTATGCTCCTATAGGCTTAGACTTCCTCTATGTATACATTCATTAATGCATATCACTAACTCACCGTTAGGGACTTGACTTTTCCAAATGTACAATCCTAGGACTTTACATTGGAGACGCGGGTGCCCAAATGGACAGACAGAAAGTTACCCTTACTTTTGCCCCCGAGTGCACTAAAAATAATCCAGGGTGGTCTACACTTAGCCTTACTCTATCTGTATACCATCATTAATGCATATCACTAACTCAACCCCCGGGGCATCGCTCCCCGGAGTTTTTGTGTCCCTCCTCTTGCAGGTTTGCAGTATTACAGGATGGGTCTGGATCATGAACAGAGCCTGTTGCCGTGGTCCTGCTCGAAGCCCATCGTAACGTCTTTGGAGTAACAGGGAAACTTTCTGACATCATCAAGGACCCTTCATTTTCATGTAAGTCAACTTTGTCATTTTTATTGTCTTTGCAGGAATTGCAGTGTTTTTTTTTATACAAAAAGTTGATGTTTAATTGATTTGAACGTACTGTTTGAAGCATTGAACGTGGTTGCTATGGGGTTGTTTGTGAACGTGGTTGTGTTTGCGGTCGTTTGAGGTGGTGAAGGCGGTTGTGTTTGCGGTCGTTTGAGGTGGTGAAGGCGGTTGTATTTGCGGTCGTTTGAGGTGGTGATCATGGTTGTGTTTGTGGTCGTTTGAGGTGGTGAAGGCGGTTGTGTTTGCGGTCGTTTGAGGTGGTGAAGGCGGTTGTGTTTGTGGTCGTTTGAGGTGGTGATCATGGTTGTGTTTGCGGTCGTTTGAGGTGGTGATCATGGTTGTGTTTGCGGTTGTATGAGGTGGTGAACATGGTTGTTTTGGTGGTCGTTTGAGGTGGTGAAGGAGGTTGTGTTTGCGGTCGTTTGAGGTGGTGAAGGCGGTTGTGTTTGCGGTTGTTTGAGGTGGTGAAGGCGGTTGTGTTTGTGGTCGTTTGAGGTGGTGAAGGCGGTTGTGTTTGCGGTCGTTTGAGGTGGTAATCATGGTTGTTTCGGCGGTCGTTTGAGGTGGTGAAGGCGGTTGTGTTTGCAGTCGTTTGAGGTGGTGAAGGCGGTTGTGTTTGCGGTCGTTTGAGATGGTGAACATGGTTGTGTTTGCGGTCGTTTGAGATGGTGAACATGGTTGTGTTTGCGGTCGTTTGAGGTGGTGATCATGGTTGTGTTTGCGGTTGTATGAGGTGGTGAACATGGTTGTTTTGGTGGTCGTTTGAGGTGGTGAAGGAGGTTGTGTTTGCGGTCGTTTGAGGTGGTGAAGGCGGTTGTGTTTGCGGTTGTTTGAGGTGGTGAAGGCGGTTGTGTTTGTGGTCGTTTGAGGTGGTGAAGGCGGTTGTGTTTGCGGTCGTTTGAGGTGGTAATCATGGTTGTTTCGGCGGTCGTTTGAGGTGGTGAAGGCGGTTGTGTTTGCAGTCGTTTGAGGTGGTGAAGGCGGTTGTGTTTGCGGTCGTTTGAGATGGTGAAGGCGGTTGTGTTTGCAGTCGTTCGAGGTGGTGAAGGCGGTTGTGTTTGCAGTCGTTTGAGGTGGTGAAGGCGGTTGTGTTTGCGGTCGTTTGAGATGGTGAACATGGTTGTGTTTGCGGTCGTTTGAGATGGTGAACATGGTTGTGTTTGCGGTCGTTTGAGGTGGTGAAGGCGGTTGTGTTTGCGGTCGTTTGAGATGGTGATCATGGTTGTGTTTGCGGTTGTATGAGGTGGTGAACATGGTTGTGTTTGCGGTCGTTTGAGGTGGTGAAGGCGGTTGTGTTTGCGGTCGTTTGAGGTGGTGAACATGGTTGTGTTTGCGGTCGTTTGAGGTGGTGAACATGGTTGTGTTTGCGGTCGTTTGACGTGGTGATCATGGTTGTGTTTGCAGTCGTTTGAGGTGGTGAAGGCAGTTGTTTCGGCGGTTGTTTGAGGTGTTGAAGGCAGTTGTGTTTGCGGTCGTTTGAGGTGGTGAAGGCGGTTGTGTTTGAGGTGGTGAAGGTGGTTGTGTTTGCGGTGGTGAAGGCGGTTGTGTTTGCGGTCGTTTGAGGTGGTGAACGCGGTGGTTTTGGCGGTGTAGACCACCCTGGCTTATTTTCAGTGCACTCGGGGGCAAAAGTAAGGGTAACTCTCTGTCTGTCCATTTGGGAACCCGCGTCTCCAATGTAAAGTCCTAGGATTGTACATAGATTGTACATTTAGAAAATTCAAGTCCCTAACGGTGAGTTAGTGATATGCATTAATGAATGTATACATAGAGAGGAAGTCTAAGCCTATAGGAGCATAAACTAAGGGCTGGTCCAAGGTCAGCCTGAGCTAAAGCTGCAAAGGGGACAGAGACCAGCGTTAATACAAGTTGAACACTGTGTACTAACAGAGGATTCCACATCAAACCAGCACCAAAACTGCCTTCGCCACCTCAGACCGCCAAAACCACCACGTACACCACCTCAGACCTCCAAAACTACCGCGTTGACTACCTCAGACCGCCAAAACCACCGCGTTCTCCACCTCAAACGACCGCTGCGGTGGTTTTGGCGGTCTGAGGTGGTGTACTTGGTGGTTTTGGCGGTCTGAGGTGGTGAAGGCAGTTTTGGCTCTGGTTTGATGTGGAATCCTCTGTTAGTACACAGTGTTCAACTTGTATTAACGCTGGTCTCTGTCCCCTTTGCAGCTTTAGCTCGGGCTGACCTTGGACCAGACCTTAGTTTATGCTCCTATAGGCTTAGACTTCCTCTCTATGTATACATTCATTAATGCATATCACTAACTCACCATTAGGGACTTGAATTTTCCAAATGTACAATCCAAGGACTTTACATTGGAGACGCGGGTTCCCAAATGAACAGACAGAAAGTTACCCTTACTTTTGCCCCTGAGTGCACTAAAAATAATCCAGGGTGGTCTACACTTAGCCTTACTCTATCTGTATACAATCATTAATGCATATCACTAACTCAACCCCCGGGGCATCGCTCCCCGGAGTTTTTGTGTCCCTCCTCTTGCAGGTTTGCAATATTACAGGATGGGTCTGGATCCTGAACAGAGCCTGTTGCCGTGGTCCTGCTTGAAGCCCATCATAACGTCTTTGGAGTAACAGGGAAACTTTCTGACATCATCATGGACCCTTTATTTTCATGTAAGTCAACTTTGTCATTTTTATTGTCTTTGCAGGAATTGCAGTGTTTTTTTTTCTACAAAAAGTTGATGTTTAATTGATTTGAACGTACTGTTTGAAGCATTGAACGTGGTTGTTATGGGGTTGTTTGTGAACATGGTAGTTTTGGCTGTCGTTTGAGGTGGTCAAGGCGGTTGTGTTTGCGGTCGTTTGAGATGGTGAACATGATTGTTTGGCGGTCTTTCGAGGTGGTGAAGGCGGTTGTGTTTGCGGTCGTTTGAGATGGTGATCATGGTTGTTTTGGCGGTCGTTTGAGGTGGTGAAGGCGGTTGTTTGCGGTGGTGAAGGCGGTTGTGTTTGCAGTTGTTTGAGGTGGTGAAGGCGGTTGTGTTTGCGGTCGTTTGAGGTGGTGAACATGGTTGTTTTGGCGGTCGTTTGAGGTGGTGAAGGAGGTTGTGTTTGCGGTCGTTATGAGGTGGTGAAGTCGGTTGTGTTTGCGGTCGTTATGAGGTGGTGAAGGCGGTTGAGTTTGAGGTGGTGAAGGCGGTTGTGTTTGAGGTGGTGAAGGCGGTTGTGTTTGAGGTGGTGAAGGCGGTTGTGTTTGCGGTCGTTTGAGGTGGTGAAGGCGGTTGTGTTTGCGGTCGTTTGAGGTGGTGAAGGCGGGTGTGTTTGCGGTCGTTTGAGGTGGTGAAGGCGGTTGTTTGTGGTCGTTTGGGGTGGTGAACATGGTTGTGTTTGCGGTCGTTTGAGGTGGTGAAGGCGGTTGTGTTTGCGGTGGTGAAGGCGGTTGTGTTTGCGGTCGTTTGAGGTGGTGAAGGCGGTTGTGTTTGTGGTCGTTTGAGGTGGTGAAAGCGGTTGTGTTTGAGGTGGTGAACATGGTTGTTTTGGCGGTCGTTTGAGGTGGTGAACGCGGTGGTTTTGGCGGTCGTTTGAGGTGGTGAAGGAGGTTGTGTTTGCGGTCGTTTGAGGTGGTGAAGGAGGTTGTGTTTGCGGTCGTTTGAGGTGGTGAAGGCGGTTGTGTTTGCGGTCGTTTGAGGTGGTGAACGTGGTGGTTTTGGCGGTGTAGACCACCCTGGCTTATTTTCAGTGCACTCAGGGGCAAAAGTAAGGGTAACTTTCTGTCTGTTCATTTGGGAACCCGCGTCTCCAATGTAAAGTCCTAGGATTGTACACAGATTGTACATTTAGAAAATTCAAGTCCCTAACGGTGAGTTAGTGATATGCATTAATGAATGTATACATAGAGGAAGTCTAAGCCTATAGGAGCATAAACTAGGGGCTGGTCCAAGGTCAGCCCGAGCTAAAGCTGCAAAGGGGACAGAGACCAGCGTTAATACAAGTTGAACAATGTGTACTAACAGAGGATTCCACATCAAACCAGCACCAAAACTGCCTTCACCACCTCAGACCGCCAAAACAACCACGTTCACCACCTCAGACCGCCAAAACCACCACGTACACCACCTCAGACCGCCAAAACCACCGCGTTGACCACCTCAGACCGCCAAAACCACCGCGTTCACCACCTCAAACGACCGCTGCGGTGGTTTTGGCGGTCTGAGGTGGTGTACTTGGTTGTTTTGGCGGTCTGAGGTGGTGAACGTGGTTGTTTTGGCGTTCTGAGGTGGTGAAGGCAGTTTTGGCGATGGTTTGATGTGGAATCCTCTGTTAGTACACAGTGTTCAACTTGTATTAACACTGGTCTCTGTCCCCTTTGCAGCTTTAGCTCGAGCTGACCTTGGACCAGCCCTTAGTTTATGCTCCTATAGGCTTAGACTTCCTCTATGTATACATTCATTAATGCATATCACTAACTCACCGTTAGGGACTTGACTTTTCCAAATGTACAATCTGTGTACAATCCTAGGACTTTACATTGGAGACGCGGGTTCCCAAATGAACAGACAGAAAGTTACCCTTACTTTTGCCCCCGAGTGCACTAAAAATAATCCAGGGTGGTCTACACTTAGCCTTCCTCTAGCTGTATACAATCATTAATGCATATCACTAACTCAACCCCCGGGGCATCGCTCCCCGGAGTTTTTGTGTCCCTCCTCTTGCAGGTTTGCAGTATTACAGGATGGGTCTGGATCATGAACAGAGCCTGTTGCCGTGGTCCTGCTTGAAGCCCATCGTAACGTCTTTGGAGTAACAGGGAAACTTTCTGACATCATCATGGATCCTTCATTTTCATGTAAGTCAACTTTGTCATTTTTATTGTCTTTGCAGGAATTGCAGTGTTTTTTTTTCTACAAAAAGTTGATGTTTAATTGATTTGAACGTACTGTTTGAAGCATTGAACGTGTTTGTTTGTGAACGTGGTAGTTTTGGCTGTCGTTTGAGGTGGTGAAGGCGGTTGTGTTTGCGGTCGTTTGAGATGGTGAACATGGTTGTTTTGGCGGTCTTTCGAGGTGGTGAAGGCGGTTGTGTTTGCGGTCATTTGAGGTGGTGAAGGCGGTTGTGTTTGCGGTCGTTTGAGGTGGTGAAGGCGGTTGTGTTTGCGGTCGTTTGAGGTGGCGAACATGGTTGTTTTGGCGGTCATTTGAGGTGGTGAAGGAGGTTGTGTTTGCGGTCGTTTGAGGTGGTGAAGGCGGTTGTGTTTGCGGTCGTTTGAGGTGGTGAAGGCGGTTCTGTTTGCGGTCGTTTGAGGTGGTGAACATGGTTGTGTTTGAGGTGGTGAAGGCGGTTGTGTTTGCGGTCGTTTGAGGTGGTGAAGGCGGTTCTGTTAGCGGTCGTTTGAGGTGGTGAACATGGTTGTTTTGGCGGTCTTTCGAGGTGGTGAAGGCGGTTGTGTTTGCGGTCGTTTGAGATGGTGAACATGGTTGTTTTGGCGGTCTTTCGAGGTGGTGAAGGCGGTTGTGTTTGCGGTCGTTTGAGGTGGTGAAGGCGGTTGTGTTTGCGATCGTTTGAGGTGGTGATCATGGTTGTGTTTGCGATCGTTTGAGGTGGTGATCATGGTTGTGTTTGCGGTCGTTTGAGGTGGTGAACATGGTTGTTTTGGCGGTCATTTGAGGTGGTGAAGGAGGTTGTGTTTGAGGTGGTGAAGGCGGTTGTGTTTGCGGTCGTTTGAGGTGGTGAAGGAGGTTGTGTTTGAGGTGGTGAAGGCGGTTGTGTTTGCGGTCGTTTGAGGTGGTGAACATGGTTGTTTTGGCGGTCGTTTGAGGTGGTGAATGCGGTGGTTTTGGCGGTGTAGACCACCCTGGTTTATTTTTAGTGCACTCAGGGGCAAAAGTAAGGGTAACTTTCTGTCTGTCCATTTGGGAACCCGCGTCTCCAATGTAAAGTCCTAGGATTGTACACAGATTGTACATTTGGAAAATTCAAGTCCCTAACGATGAGTTAGTGATATGCATTAATGAATGTATACAAAGAGAGGAAGTCTAAGCTTATAGGAGCATAAACTAAGAGCTGGTCCAAGGTCAGCCCGAGCTAAAGCTGCAAAGGGGACAGAGACCAGCGTTAATACAAGTTGAACACTGTGTACTAACAGAGGATTCCACATCAAACCAGCACCAAAACTGCCTTCGCCACCTCAGACCGCCAAAATCACCACGTACACCACCTCAGACTGCCAAAACTACCGCGTTGACCACCTCAGACCCCAAAACCACCGCGTTCACCACCTCAAACGGCCGCTGAGGTGGTCAACGTGGTGATTTTGGCGGTCTGAGGTGGCGAAGGCAGTTTTGGTGCTGGTTTGATGTGGAATCCTCTGTTAGTACACAGTGTTCAACTTGTATTAACGCTGGTCTCTGTCCCCTTTGCAGCTTTAGCTCAGGCTGACCTTGGACCAGCCCTTAGTTTATGCTCCTATAGGCTTAGACTTCCTCTCTATGTATACATTCATTAATGCATATCACTAACTCACCGTTAGGGACTTGAATTTTCCAAATGTACAATCTGTGTACAGTCCTAGGACTTTACATTGGAGACACGGGTGCCCAAATGGACAGACAGAAAGTTACCCATACTTTTTCCCCTGAGGGCACTAAAAATAATCTAGGGTGGTCTACACTTAGCCTTACTCTGTCTGTATACAATCATTAATGCATATCACTAACTCAACCCCCGGGGCATTGCTCCCCGGAGTTTTTGTGTCCCTCCTCTTGCAGGTTTGCAGTATTACAGGATGGGTCTGGATCATGAACCGTGACAGTTGCCGTGGTTCTGCTCGAAGACCATCGTAATGTCTTTGGAGTAACAGGGAAACTTTCTGACATCATCATGGACCCTTTTTCATGTAAGTCAACTTTGTCATTTTTCTTTGTCTTTGCAGGAATTGCAATGTTTTTTTTTTTCTTCAAAAAGTGTAATTGATTTGAACGTACTGTTTGAAGCATTGAACGTGGTTGTTATGGGGTTGTTTGTGAACGTCGTAGTTTTGGCTGTCGTTTGAGGTGGTCAAGGCGGATGTGTTTGCGGTCGTTTGAGGTGGTGAAGGAGGTTGTGTTTGCGGTCGATTGAGGTGGTGAAGGAGGTTGTGTTTGCGGTCGATTGAGGTGGTGAAGGCGGTGGTGAAGGCGGTTGTGTTTGAGGTGGTGAACATGGTTGTTTTGGCGGTCGTTTGAGGTGGTGAACGCGGTGGTTTTGGCGGTCATTTGAGGTGGTGAAGGAGGTTGTGTTTGCGGTCGTTTGAGGTGGTGAAGGGGGTTGTGTTTGCGGTCGTTTGAGGTGGTGAAGGGGGTTGTGTTTGCGGTCATTTGAGGTGGTGAAGGAGGTTGTGTTTGCGGTCGTTTGAGGTGGTGAACGTGGTTGTTTTGGCGGTCATTTGAGGTGGTTGTGTTTGCGGTCGTTTGAGGTGTTGAAGGAGGTTGTGTTTGCTGTCGTTTGAGGTGGTGAAGGAGGTTGTGTTTGCGGTCGTTTGAGGTGTTGAAGGAGGTTGTGTTTGCTGTCGTTTGAGGTGGTGAAGGAGGTTGTGTTTGCTGTCGTTTGAGGTGGTGAAGGAGGTTGTGTTTGCTGTCGTTTGAGGTGGTGAAGGAGGTTGTGTTTGCTGTCGTTTGAGGTGGTGAAGGCGGTTGTGTTTGCGGTCGTTTGAGGTGGTGAAGGCGGTTGTGTTTGCGGTCGTTTGAGGTGGTGAAGGCGGTTGTGTTTGCGGTCGTTTGATGTGGTGAAGGCGGTTGTTTTGGCGGTCGTTTGAGGTGTTGAACGCGGTGGTTTTGGCGGTCGTTTGAGGTGGAATCCTCTGTTAATACAAGTTGAACACCGTGTATTAACGCCGGTCTCTGTCCCCTTTGGAGCTTTAACTCAGGCTGACCTTGGACCAGCCCCCTAGTTTATGCTCCTATAGGCTTAGACTTCCTCTATGTATACATTCATTAATGCATATCACTAACTCACCATTAGGGACTTGAATTTTCCAAATGTACAATCTGTGTACAATCCTAGGACTTTACATTGGAGACCATTTGGGCCTAACCCTGAGGGCACTAAAAATAAGCCAGGGTGGTCTACACTTAAACTTCCTCTATCTGTATACAATCATTAATGCATATCCTCTATCTGTATACAATCATTAATGCATATCACTAACTCAACCCCCGGGGCATCGCTCCCCGGAGTTTTTGTGTCCCTCCTCTTGCAGGTTTGCAGTTTTACAGAATTGGTCTGGATTATGAACAGAGCCTGTTGCCGTGGTTCTGCTCGAAGCCCATCAAGACCCCGAGATACTTGAACTCCTTCACTGGGGGTAAGGACTCATTCCCTACTTGGAGTGGACAGTCCATCGGTTTCCTGCTGAGAATTCAATTATACCTAATTAATTTATGAAAGGAAAAATATTACAAACAACATCAATGTACACGATATATAAAACCACCCCTGCCTCCATCCTGCTGAATAACCCCACCCGGAACGATAAAGTTCGCCGTTTCCCTGGGGACGCTCTACGGTGACGGACCTTGGGACCGGAGACGGGAGAACAAGTAGAGGTGAGTTATGATAACTACTGCAGGCATGATATGACAAATATAAAACAGAAATGTATATTGCTTAGTCTAAACAGCTTATAAATGACTAGAATCGCTAATCACGCTTTGTTCACCCCCATAGGTTGACGTGGCAATCCAGCCCCCCGACATTAAGGATTAATATGTGTTTCTTATACTGACGTCAACCATTCAATAAACAGGTTTAAACGGCACACAAGCTCTTGTCATGTTTTATAAATCAAATGCTTCCTGTGCAATGTTTTACCGTTGAACAAGGGTTAGGTAAAGGCCACCAGATCTCCCCATGTCGCCCGACGACTTCATGGTTATACAGAGATCCAAGGAAATGCACGGGCCGTAGAGGACATGCCGGCGCCTACCCTAGTCTTAGTATCATGACTGAGTCATAAATATGAAAGGTGTAAAGCGGACTACTTTACAACTTAAGGGTAAGGTGAGTTAAGTATGAAATACAGAGACGGGGGGGGCTAGCTGTTGAAAAACGGCAGACACCTTGCCCCTGCAAAATGGCTGTCTCTGACTAGCCTGTGACCGTTCCGGGAGTTCA
>JASDAP010000035.1:405176-408471 GCA_031216635.1 Dissostichus eleginoides | reverse complement strand
TGTGTTTCCTGTATTTCCTCTGTGTTTCCTGTGTGTTTCCTCTGTGTTTCCTGTATGTTTCCTCTGTGTTTCCTCTGTGTTCCTCTGTGTTTCCTGTGTGTTTCCTCTGTGTTTCCTGTGTGTTTCCTCTGTGTTTCCTGCGTGTTTCCTGTGTGTTTCCTCTGTGTTTCCTGTGTGTTTCCTGTGTGTTTCCTCTGTGTTTCCTGTGTGTTTCCTGCGTGTTTCCTCTGTGTTTCCTGTGTGTTTCCTGTGTGTTTCCTCTGTGTTTCCTCTGTGTTTCCTGTGTGTTTCCTGTGTGTTTCCTGCATGTTTCCTCTGTGTTTCCTCTGTGTTTCCTGTGTGTTTCCTGCGTGTTTCCTGCGTGTTTCCTCTGTGTTTCCTGTGTGTTTCCTCTGTGTTTCCTGTGTGTTTCCTCTGTGTTTCCTCTGTGTTTCCTGTATGTTTCCTGCGTGTTTCCTGCGTGTTTCCTCTGTGTTTCCTCTGTGTTTCCTGTATGTTTCCTGCGTGTTTCCTCTGTTTCCTCTGTGTTTCCTGTGTGTTTCCTCTGTGTTTCCTCTGTGTTTCCTGTATGTTTCCTGCGTGTTTCCTGTGTGTTTCCTCTGTGTTTCCTCTGTTTCCTCTGTGTTTCCTGTGTGTTTCCTGTGTGTTTCCTCTGTGTTTCCTCTGTGTTTCCTGTTTCCTGTTTGTTTCCTGTGTGTTTCCTGTGTGTTTCCTGTGTTTCCTGTGTGTTACCTGTGTGTTTCCTGTGTGTTACCTGTGTGTTTCCTGTGTGTTACCTGTGTGTTTCCTCTGTTTCCTGTGTGTTTCCTCTGTGTTTCCTGTGTGTTACCTGTGTGTTTCCTGTGTGTTACCTGTGTGTTTCCTGCGTGTTTCCTGCGTGTTACCTGCGTGTTTCCTGCGTGTTACCTGCGTGTTTCCTGTGTGTTACCTGTGTGTTTCCTCTGTTTCCTGTGTGTTTCCTGTGTGTTACCTGTGTGTTTCCTGCGTGTTTCCTGCGTGTTACCTGCGTGTTTCCTGCGTGTTTCCTGCGTGTTTCCTCTGTGTTTCCTGCGTGTTTCCTGCGTGTTTCCTCTGTGTTTCCTGTGTGTTACCTGCGTGTTTCCTGCGTGTTACCTGCGTGTTACCTGCGTGTTTCCTGCGTGTTTCCTGCGTGTTACCTGCGTGTTTCCTGCGTGTTACCTGCGTGTTTCCTGTGTGTTACCTGTGTGTTTCCTGTGTGTTACCTGCGTGTTACCTGCGTGTTTCCTGCGTGTTACCTGCGTGTTTCCTGTGTGTTACCTGCGTGTTACCTGCGTGTTTCCTGTGTGTTACCTGTGTGTTACCTGTGCAGGGTGCTGAAGGCTTGTTCTTTCTGTTCTCTTGGTTCTGCTTGTTCTCGCAGGTCCAATCACTGAACAGTACAACCAATCTGGTCAGGGTCCTGAAGGTGTGTATTCTTCATTATGTGAGAGCTCACCTGAGAAACTTCTCAAATATACACCTGGTACAAAAAATATCATCCTTTTTTATTTGAGCGCATATTTGGGTTTCATGATGAAGACAACAGTTCCTCTCTGGGAACCCTTCAGGTTAGCATTTAGCATTTAGCGTGACCCAGGCACCGCAGCAGTGTGCGGGTGAATTCTTCTTTGTTGGTGTCGAAGCTCTGATGATTAATCAAGGTTTAAACTCTGTTGAAGGACTGAATTCTTCTTTGTTGGTGTCGAAGCTCTGATGATTAATCAAGGTTTAAACTCTGTTGAAGGACTGAATTCTTCTTGTGGATTTCCTGTCAGTTTTAAAAGTTGAATCTTTTTGTTCCAGGTGCAGAAAATGTGGAACTGGAGGATACCTGCTGACTTCCACATCAAGCCGCGAGTTCGATTCCTGCGCTACCGATTCCAATGTACCGACCAATCAGCATGGCCAGGAGTCAGACCCTCCCACTAGGAGTAGCCCGCCCCCTGTGGACCAGCGGCCCGTTGGTGTTTTTGTATTTAAGTTTTGTTCATAGACGTTCATGTTAGAGAGATAAATGAGTTTCATACCTGAAGAGGTGTTACCTGATGACATCACACGGGACGTGACATCATCTTCAACGTCAGCAATGTCAACAATACAATAAAGTTTTGTCTATTTTGAACATCACAATGAGAAATGGTATTTTGTTTAAACTGGGTAATTTATAAAAGAGAGTTTATATAGGTGTGTAGTGTGTAGAGAGAGAGAGGGACAGAGGGAGAGGGACAGAGGGAGAGGGACAGAGGGGGGGACAGAGGGAGAGAGCGAGAGAGAGGGAGAGAGAGGGGGACAGAGGGAGAGGGACAGAGGGAGAGGGACAGAGGGGGGGACAGAGGGAGAGAGCGAGAGAGAGGGAGAGAGAGGGGGACAGAGGGAGAGAGGAGAGAGGGAGAGGGAGAGGGAGAGAGAGGGAGAGGGAGAGAGAGGGACAGAGAGAGAGAGACAGAGAGAGAGACAGAGAGAGAGGGACAGAGAGCGAGACAGAGACAGAGAGGGACAGAGAGAGAGGGACAGAGAGAGAGGGACAGAGAGAGAGGGACAGAGAGAGAGAGAGACAGAGAGAGAGGGACAGAGAGAGAGAGAGGGACAGAGACAGAGAGAGAGAGAGGGAGAGAGAGACAGAGAGAGAGGGACAGAGAGAGAGGGACAGAGAGAGAGAGAGACAGAGAGAGAGAGGGACAGAGAGAGAGGGACAGAGAGAGAGAGAGAGAGGGACAGAGACAGAGGGACAGAGAGAGAGAGGGACAGAGAGAGAGAGAGGGACAGAGAGAGGGACAGAGAGAGAGAGACAGAGAGAGTTTATAAAGGTGTGTAGTTTATAAAAGAGAGAGACAGAGAGAGGGACAGAGAGAGAGAGAGGGAGAGAGGGACAGAGACAGAGAGAGAGACAGAGAGAGAGAGAGGGACAGAGACAGAGAGAGAGACAGAGAGACAGAGAGAGAGAGACAGAGAGAGACAGAGAGAGAGAGGGACAGAGACAGAGAGAAAGAGAGAGGGACAGAGAGAGAGAGAGGGACAGAGAGAGGGACAGAGACAGAGAGACAGAGAGAGGGACAGAGACAGAGAGAGGGACAGAGACAGAGAGACAGAGAGAGAGGGACAGAGACAGAGAGACAGACAGAGAGAGACAGAGAGACAGAGAGAGAGAGAGACAGAGAGACAGAGAGAGAGAGAGGGACAGAGAGAGGGACAGAGAGAGAGGGACAGAGACAGAGAGAGGGACAGAGACAGAGAGACAGAGAGAGAGGGACAGAGACAGAGAGACAGACAGAGAGAGACAGAGAGACAGAGAGAG
>JASDAP010000035.1:375176-402676 GCA_031216635.1 Dissostichus eleginoides | reverse complement strand
CACACACACACACCACACACACACACACACACACACACACACACACACACACACACACACACAACACACACACACACACACACACACACACACACACACACACACACACACACACACACACACACACACACACACACCACACACACACACACACACAGTGAGGATGAGGTAATGATGAAGGTTACAGTTAGTGGATCTGAAGCAGACTCACCTCCATCAGCGGAGACGGGTCAAAGTTCAGAGCCTGAGAGTTCAGGAGACTCTGGAGACCGCTGTCAATACTGTCCACGTGGTGAGACAACTCACACCTGAAACACACAGAGACACGTCTAAGCTGTCAATACTGTCCACGTGGTGAGACAACTCAGACCTGAAAACACACAGAGACACGTCTAAGCTGTCAATACTGTCCACGTGGTGAGACAACTCACACCTGAAACACACAGAGACACGTCTAAGCTGTCAATACTGTCCACGTGGTGAGACAACTCAGACCTGAAACACAGAGACACGTCTAAGCTGTCAATACTGTCCACGTGGTGAGACAACTCAGACCTGAAACACAGAGACACGTCTAAGCTGTCAATACTGTCCACGTGGTGAGACAACTCACACCTGAAACACACAGAGACACGTCTAAGCTGTCAATACTGTCCACGTGGTGAGACAACTCACACCTGAAACACACAGAGACACGTCTAAGCTGTCAATACTGTCCACGTGGTGAGACAACTCAGACCTGAAACACAGAGACACGTCTAAGCTGTCAATACTGTCCACGTGGTGAGACAACTCAGACCTGAAACACAGAGACAAGTCTAAGCTGTCAATACTGTCCACGTGGTGAGACAACTCAGACCTGAAACACAGAGACACGTCTAAGCTGTCAATACTGTCCACGTGGTGAGACAACTCACACCTGAAACACACAGAGACACGTCTAAGCTGTCAATACTGTCCACGTGGTGAGACAACTCAGACCTGAAACACAGAGACACGTCTAAGCTGTCAATACTGTCCACGTGGTGAGACAACTCAGACCTGAAACACAGAGACACGTCTAAGCTGTCAATACTGTCCACGTGGTGAGACAACTCAGACCTGAGTGTGTGTGTGTGTGAGCAGGGCCGTCCCTGGCCAACATGAGGCCCCACGCAAAGTTATATGATGATGCCCTCTGTTTCGCGAGCGTCGACGGGGGGGGACGGGGGGTGCTAGTGGAGCCTCGCAGCGGCGAAACCGTGCCGCGCCACACTAATTGCGCCGCAAAAGCGCATAGGTGCGCCGCATTTTCGGCTCAGTTGTGGCACCCTCCGCAAGACGAGGCCCCCTCCACAAGATGAGGCCCCCTCCGCAAGGTGAGGCCCCATCCGCAAGATGAGGCCCCCTCCACAAGATGAGGCCCCCTCCGCAAGGTGAGGCCCCATCCGCAAGACGAGGCCCCCTCCACAAGATGAGGCCCCCTCCGCAAGGTGAGGCCCCATCCGCAAGGTGAGGCCCCCTCCACAAGATGAGGCCCCCTCCACAAGATGAGGCCCCCTCCACAAGATGAGGCCCCCTCCGCAAGGTGAGGCCCCCTCCGCAAGGCGAGGCCCCCTCCGCAAGACGAGGCCCCCTCCGCAAGACGAGGCCCCCTCCGCAAGGCGAGGCCCCCTCCGCAAGACGAGGCCCCATCCGCAAGGTGAGGCCCCCTCCGCAAGGTGAGGCCCCATCCGCAAGACGAGGCCCCCTCCGCAAGACGAGGCCCCCTCCGCAAAGTGAGGCCCCCTCCGCAAAGTGAGGCCCCCTCCGCAAGGTGAGGCCCCCTCCGCAAGGTGAGGCCCCCTCCGCAAGGTGAGGCCTCACCTTGCGGAGGGTGAGGCCTGCATGATCGTCCTGTAGGGAGGGACGGCCCTGTGTGTGAGTCTGTGTGTGAGTCTGTGAGTGTGAGTCTGTGTGTGAGTGTGAGTCTGTGAGTTTGAGTCTGTGTGTGTGAGTCTGTGAGTGTGAGTCTGTGAGTGTGTGTGTGAGTCTGTGAGTGTGAGTCTGTGAGTGTGAGTCTGTGAGTGTGTGTGTGAGTGTGAGTGTGTGTGAGTCTGTGAATGTGAGTGTGAGTGTAAGAGAGTGAGTGTGAGTCTGTGAGTGTGAGAGTGAGTGTGTGTGTGTGTGTTTGAGTGTTTTAGGGGTTTCACAACTACCATTATTTACTAGTCGACAAGTTTTTCAAAATAGTAGTCGACTAGTCGACTAGTTGTTACGTCGTCATAAGGACACACAAAGAGGTGTAAAACTGTATTTTGTGTTGCAATGCATACAGTTACGTTACACACTGTAACAAAGCAGCATTTTAATTTGGGTTACATGGCTGATTAAATAAAAACCAGTAACTGGACTCACCAAATCTACTGCAAAAACTCTGTTAAGAACAGAAATGCAACGTAAATCCAGTGCGCATTGCGCAACACTTTCCTCGCTGTCACTGTCCTCCTCGATAAGGATGTCCACCCTTCCAGGTTTTTTGGTTTGCGTTAAGGAAGACCAAAGCGTCAACATGTGAGGGAAGGAGGCTTGACCGCTGTCGGGTCAGTGGTGCCTGCCAGGGAAAACATCCGTTCACTTGGGTGCTGGTGTAGCCAGGTAGCTCCTGGAAAGCTTGGCTAAACGGGGGAAGCGGTTTGCGTTTTGTGCCCACCACTTCAGAGGGTTATCCATTGTGGGGATATGGGGTGTCTGCTGGCAGTAATCCCGTAGCTCATCCGCGCCACTGTTGACCCGTGTTTTCTTGTTGCTCTCGAAATGAGGTCCAAACAGCTGTTCAAAGAGGGGGTGCTAGTGGAGCACGCTCGTGAACTTTTAGCACCGGAGCTAAAACTGAAACTGTAGAGTGCATAGGTGCGGCGCATTTGCGCATAAAATGAGGACCCCTGAATGTCGGGCGTGTTTTGCTGGAGCATTTTGCAGCACCTCAGCGCCAATGTCGGCATCCTCATCTCCCACGTTTGCCTCCATTTTGTTCACGACTAGTCGACTAGGGCCTACAGCGCCGACTAGTGGTAGAGGTAGTCGACTAGTCGAGTATTTGGTGAAACCCCTAGTGTGTGTGTGTGCGTGTGCGTGTGTGTGTGTATTATAGAACATGCCATCACACAGACTCTAATAATAATGTAAATAATCACTTGTCAGGTCGTGTGGATACGAGGCGCCAAACTTCAGGTGAGAGTCCACCTGCAGAGGGGGGGGGCCGGGGGGATCTGAGAGCACAGGGGGGGGTCAATTAATATCTACAGTACACTGGGGGGGGTCAATTAATATCTAAAGTACACTGGGGGGGGTCAATTAATATCTACAGTACACTGGGGGGGGTCCTAACCCTTGGGGAGGGGGGGGTCCTAACCCTTCTGTCTGGGTCACATGTCCCTACAGGCCCCCCCCAGGTGATAAAAGGGACTCACCTGTCGATGCAGGCGACCGTCTGACACCGAGGGGGGGGGGCAGAGGACGTAGGCGATTGGCTGGCTGTATTGGGGGGGTTGAGGGGGGGCTGCTCGTGGTCCAGTAGGATGGAGTTGATGAAGGTGGTCGGGGAGAGGGGCGTGTCAACAGGTGAGTCCACAGGATTGGACGGCTCCTCTTTGACCTCCACTGATTGGCTCTCCCTGCAACAGGAAGAGGATTTGCTGTAAGAGACGGACCAATCTGAGGAGGCGAAATTAAGGCTGCTCATTGGCCGACAGGCGTCAAAACAGAATTATTTGATTGGTTCTCACCCTGAATCCGACCAATCACTGAGCACACTGTCGGCTGGGGGCGTGGCCACATCTGTGAGGTCTGAGATGATTGGTCCAGAGGTGAGGGGGGGGTCAGCTGGGAACAGACTGGCTGCAGCCTGAGAACACACACACACACACCTTGCAGGTGAAGGGAGGACACACACACACACACACCCCCCCCCCCCCCCCGGTGAATCCTACCTGCTCCAATGAGAACGGCCGACTGTATTTGGGCAGGGAGTGGGCGGAGCTAGAGTCATTCAGCATCAGAGGACTGCAGACAGGAAGTACATTTAGACATAACATTTTATGTTTACAGCGTTACAACGTTTATAAAAACCAGTATGAATATTCTTTAATATGCTAAAGTAAGGTTTCTCCGTGGCTCCTGTGATCACCTGTGATCACCTGTGATCACCTGTGTTCACCTGTGTTCACCTGTGTTCACCTGTGATCACCTGTGTTCTCCTGTGATCACCTGTGATCACCTGTGATCACCTGTGTTCACCTGTGATCACCTGTGTTCACCTGTGATCACCTGTGATCACCTGTGTTCACCTGTGATCACCTGTGTTCACCTGTGTTCACCTGTGATCACCTGTGATCACCTGTGTTCACCTGTGATCACCTGTGTTCACCTGTGATCACCTGTGATCACCTGTGATCACCTGTGTTCACCTGTGTTCACCTGTGATCACCTGTGATCACCTGTGTTCACCTGTGATCACCTGTGATCACCTGTGTTCACCTGTGTTCACCTGTGATCACCTGTGATCACCTGTGTTCACCTGTGATCACCTGTGATCACCTGTGTTCACCTGTGATCACCTGTGATCACCTGTGTTCACCTGTGTTCACCTGTGTTCACCTGTGATCACCTGTGTTCTCCTGTGATCACCTGTGTTCACCTGTGTTCACCTGTGTTCACCTGTGATCACCTGTGATCACCTGTGTTCACCTGTGTTCACCTGTGATCACCTGTGATCACCTGTGATCACCTGTGTTCACCTGTGATCACCTGTGATCACCTGTGATCACCTGTGTTCACCTGTGATCACCTGTGTTCACCTGTGATCACCTGTGATCACCTGTGATCACCTGTGATCACCTGTGATCACCTGTGTTCACCTGCATTGCAAAGGGACATTGCAAGTGTATTAAAAATAAATGTTATAAAATAAACAATATAAGTTAACTCACATTTTCCTCTTGACTCCCAGGACCCTGTTGGACTGGACGAGAGACACCAGGAAGTGGATCAGCTGCAGAGGAACAGAGAGGTTTAGATCACATGCTAACGTGCTAACGTGCTAACGTATTGTGTTGGTGTATTTTACTTTACCTTGTTGACGACTTTCTGCTGTTGGACGTGTTTCTGCCTCAGGCTGGCCACCTCTCTCCACAGAGCCTCGTTCTCTCTGCAACACACATTCAGAACTCAGAACCAGGACCAGGACCAGGACCAGGACCAGGACATTAATGTCATGGTTTGGTAACCTGACTTTAAAGAGCAGAAACTCTCTGAGTCAGATCGTAAAGTGGTCCCGCTGACTGATTGGTGAGCCACAGCTAAACCTGGAGACCCTGTACCTCAGGCATTGACAGCTAAACCTGGAGACCCTGAACCTCAGGCATTGACAGCTAAACCTGGAGCCCCTGTACCTCAGGCAGTGATAAACCTGGAGCCCCTGTACCTCAGGCAGTGACAGCTAAACCTGGAGCCCCTGAACCTCAGGCAGTGATAAACCTGGAGCCCCTGAACCTCAGGCAGTGATAAACCTGGAGCCCCTGAACCTCAGGCAGTGACAGCTAAACCTGGAGCCCCTGTACCTCGGGCAGTGACAGCTAAACCTGGAGCCCCTGAACCTCAGGCAGTGACAGCTAAACCTGGAGCCCCTGAACCTCAGGCAGTGATAAACCTGGAGCCCCTGAACCTCAGGCAGTGACAGCTAAACCTGGAGCCCCTGAACCTCAGGCAGTGACAGCTAAACCTGGAGCCCCTGAACCTCAGGCAGTGACAGCTAAACCTGGAGCCCCTGAACCTCAGGCAGTGATAAACCTGGAGCCCCTGAACCTCAGGCAGTGATAAACCTGGAGCCCCTGAACCTCAGGCAGTGCTGAACCTGGAGCCCCTGAACCTCAGGCAGTGATAAACCTGGAGCCCCTGAACCTCAGGCAGTGATAAACCTGGAGCCCCTGAACCTCAGGCAGTGATAAACCTGGAGCCCCTGAACCTCAGGCAGTGACAGCTAAACCTGGAGCCCCTGTACCTCGGGCAGTGACAGCTAAACCTGGAGCCCCTGAACCTCAGGCAGTGACAGCTAAACCTGGAGCCCCTGAACCTCAGGCAGTGATAAACCTGGAGCCCCTGAACCTCAGGCAGTGACAGCTAAACCTGGAGCCCCTGAACCTCAGGCAGTGACAGCTAAACCTGGAGCCCCTGAACCTCAGGCAGTGACAGCTAAACCTGGAGCCCCTGAACCTCAGGCAGTGATAAACCTGGAGCCCTGAACCTCAGGCAGTGACAGCTAAACCTGGAGCCCCTGAACCTCAGGCAGTGACAGCTAAACCTGGAGCCCCTGAACCTCAGGCAGTGACAGCTAAACCTGGAGCCCCTGAACCTCAGGCAGTGATAAACCTGGAGCCCTGAACCTCAGGCAGTGATAAACCTGGAGCCCCTGAACCTCAGGCAGTGCTGAACCTGGAGCCCCTGAACCTCAGGCAGTGATAAACCTGGAGCCCCTGAACCTCAGGCAGTGCTAAACCTGGAGCCCCTGAACCTCAGGCAGTGCTAAACCTGGAGCCCCTGAACCTCAGGCAGTGATAAACCTGGAGCCCCTGAACCTCAGGCAGTGATAAACCTGGAGCCCCTGTACCTCAGGCCGTGACAGCTAAACCTGGAGCCCCTGAACCTCAGGCAGTGATAAACCTGGAGCCCCTGTACCTCAGGCAGTGATAAACCTGGAGCCCCTGAACCTCAGGCAGTGATAAACCTGGAGCCCCTGAACCTCAGGCAGTGCTGAACCTGGAGCCCCTGAACCTCAGGCAGTGCTGAACCTGGAGCCCCTGAACCTCAGGCAGCGACAGCGGTTACATGTTAGACCATGACTCCCCCCCTCTGCACTCAGAAGCTTGTTCCTTCGGGCCGGAGGTTACTCGTCCCAAAGAGCAGAGCGAAGCGGTATAAAAACAGTTTTATCCCAGCAGCTATTGCACAAATGAACACATCATAGGAGCGTCACACAGATGCCTATTTATTTATTTAATTATGAATTTTGAATGTCCATGTTTGAACTAGTGTTTTCCTTCTTAAATGTTTTTGAAATATTTTGAGATTTGACGGAGCAGGGTGTGCCCTGGGTCAGCCCTGGGTCAGCCCTGGGTCAGCCCTGGGTCAGCCCTGGGTCAGCCCTGGGTTAGCAATGGGTTAGCCCTGGGTCAGCAATGTGTCAGCCCTAGGTCAGCCCTGGGTTAGCAATGGGTCAGCAATGGGTTAGCCCTGGGTCAGCCCTGGGTTAGCGATGGGTCAGCCCTGGGTTAGCAATGGGTCAGCAATGGGTTAGCCCTGGGTTAGCAATGGGTTAGCCCTGGGTTAGCCCTGGGTCAGCCCTGGGTTAGCAATGGGTCAGCAATGGGTTAGCAATGGGTCAGCCCTGGGTTAGCAATGGGTTAGCCCTGGGTCAGCCCTGGGTTAGCAATGGGTCAGCAATGGGTCAGCCCTGGGTCAGCCCTGGGTCAGCAATGTGTGGATCCCTACTGTCTCATGGCGATGATCCTGGAGTCGATGGTCTCCTGTTTCCCTTTCATCAGCTGCACGTCACTCAGGATCTTGTTGACGTCGTCTGAAGAAACCTTCACTTCCTCCGGACGCACCGACGACACCTGGACCAATCACAACACAAGCTGTTGCCATGGGGACAGCACGTGTCTGTCTGTCTGTCTGTGTGTGTGTGTGTCTGTGTGTCTGTGTGTGTGTCTGTGTGTCTGTCTGTCTGTCTGTGTGTCTGTGTGTGTGTACGTACAGTAGTGACTTTGCGCTTTATGTTCTCCAGCAGGTGTTCCTGTCCTCGGATGAAAAAGGGATGCTGGAACTCTGTGTCGTCTCTCTCAGGCTTCACCAGCCCCCCCTGCTCGATGTGCACCACCTTCCTGAACCCGTCTGACAGACAGACACATACAGTCAGACAGAGATACAGGGACATACAGTCAGACAGAGATACAGGGACATACAGTCAGACAGAGATACAGGGACATACAGTCAGACAGAGATACAGGGACATACAGTCAGACAGAGATACAGGGACATACAGTCAGACAGAGATACAGAGACACACAGTCAGACAGAGATACAGAGACATACAGTCAGACAGAGATACAGGGACACACAGTCAGACAGAGATACAGAGACACACAGTCAGACAGAGATACAGACAAACACAGTCAGACAGAGATACAGGGACATACAGTCAGACAGAGATACAGGGACATACAGTCAGACAGAGATACAGGGACATACAGTCAGACAGAGATACAGGGACATACAGTCAGACAGAGATACAGGGACATACAGTCAGACAGAGATACAGAGACACACAGTCAGACAGAGATACAGAGACATACAGTCAGACAGGAGCACAGAGACATACAGTCAGACAGAGATACAGGGACATACAGTCAGACAGAGATACAGGGACATACAGTCAGACAGAGATACAGGGACATACAGTCAGATAGAGATACAGGGACATACAGTCAGACAGAGATACAGGGACATACAGTCAGACAGAGATACAGGGACATACAGTCAAACAGAGATACAGGGACATACAGTCAGACAGAGATACAGGGACATACAGTCAGACAGAGATACAGAGACATAGTCAGACAGAGATACAGAGACATACAGTCAGACAGAGATACAGGGACATACAGTCAGACAGAGATACAGGGACATACAGTCAGACAGAGATACAGGGACATACAGTCAGACAGAGATACAGGGACATACAGTCAGACAGAGATACAGGGACATACAGTCAGACAGAGATACAGGGACATACAGTCAGACAGAGATACAGGGACATACAGTCAGACAGAGATACAGGGACATACAGTCAGACAGAGATACAGGGACATACAGTCAGACAGAGATACAGAGACATACAGTCAGACAGAGATACAGAGACATACAGTCAGACAGAGATACAGGGAAATACAGTCAGACAGAGATACAGAGACATACAGTCAGACAGAGATACAGGGACATACAGTCAGACAGAGATACAGGGACATACAGTCAGACAGAGATACAGGGACACACAGTCAGACAGGAGCACAGAGACATACAGTCAGACAGAGATACAGGGACATAGAGTCAGACAGAGATACAGAGACATACAGTCAGACAGAGATACAGGGACATAGAGTCAGACAGAGATACAGAGACATAGAGTCAGACAGAGATACAGGGACATACAGTCAGACAGAGATACAGAGACACACAGTCAGACAGAGATACAGGGACATACAGTCAGACAGAGATACAGGGACACACAGTCAGACAGAGATACAGAGACACACAGTCAGACAGAGATACAGGGACATACAGTCAGACAGAGATACAGAGACATACAGTCAGACAGAGATACAGAGACACACAGTCAGACAGAGATACAGGGACATACAGTCAGACAGAGATACAGGGACATACAGTCAGACAGAGATACAGAGACATACAGTCAGACAGAGATACAGGGACATACAGTCAGACAGAGATACAGGGACACACAGTCAGACAGAGATACAGGGACATACAGTCAGACAGAGATACAGGGACATACAGTCAGACAGAGATACAGAGACATACAGTCAGACAGAGATACAGAGACATACAGTCAGACAGAGATACAGGGACATACAGTCAGACAGAGATACAGAGACATACAGTCAGACAGAGATACAGGGACATACAGTCAGACAGAGATACAGGGACATACAGTCAGACAGAGATACAGGACACACAGCAGACAGAGCACAGAGACATACAGTCAGACAGAGATACAGGGACATAGAGTCAGACAGAGATACAGAGACATACAGTCAGACAGAGATACAGGGACATAGAGTCAGACAGAGATACAGAGACATAGAGTCAGACAGAGATACAGGGACATACAGTCAGACAGAGATACAGAGACACAGTCAGACAGAGATACAGGGACATACAGTCAGACAGAGATACAGGGACACACAGTCAGACAGAGATACAGAGACACACAGTCAGACAGAGATACAGAGACATACAGTCAGACAGAGATACAGAGACACACAGTCAGACAGAGATACAGGGACATACAGTCAGACAGAGATACAGGGACACACAGTCAGACAGAGATACAGAGACACACAGTCAGACAGAGATACAGGGACACACAGTCAGACAGAGATACAGAGACATACAGTCAGACAGAGATACAGGGACACACAGTCAGACAGAGATACAGAGACACAGTCAGACAGAGATACAGGGACACACAGTCAGACAGAGATACAGAGACATACAGTCAGACAGAGATACAGGGACACACAGTCAGACAGAGATACAGAGACACACAGTCAGACAGAGATACAGAGACACACAGTCAGACAGAGATACAGAGACATACAGTCAGACAGAGATACAGGGACATACAGTCAGACAGAGATACAGGGACATACAGTCAGACAGAGATACAGGGACATAGAGTCAGACAGAGATACAGGGACACACAGTCAGACAGAGATACAGGGACATACAGTCAGACAGAGATACAGAGACACACAGTCAGACAGAGATACAGAGACATACAGTCAGACAGAGATACAGGGACACACAGTCAGACAGAGATACAGGGACATAGAGTCAGACAGAGATACAGGGACATAGAGTCAGACAGAGATACAGGGACATACAGTCAGACAGAGATACAGAGACATACAGTCAGACAGAGATACAGAGACATACAGTCAGACAGAGATACAGAGACATACAGTCAGACAGAGATACAGGGACATACAGTCAGACAGAGATACAGAGACATACAGTCAGACAGAGATACAGAGACACACAGTCAGACAGAGATACAGAGACATACAGTCAGACAGAGATACAGGGACATACAGTCAGACAGAGATACAGGGACATACAGTCAGACAGAGATACAGGGACATACAGTCAGACAGAGATACAGAGACATACAGTCAGACAGAGATACAGGGACATACAGTCAGACAGAGATACAGGGACATACAGTCAGACAGAGATACAGGGACACACAGTCAGACAGAGATACAGAGACACACAGTCAGACAGAGATACAGGGACACACAGTCAGACAGAGATACAGAGACATACACACTGAAGAACATCATACTCACACATGTTGAGCTGCCGGATGAAGCTGGCCATGTTGTTGTGTTTGAAGAACTTTGGGAGAACTTCTTTAGAGAAACGACCCTGATCAAACACATGGAAACTGGTTCCACTCTGACACACACACACACACACACACACACACACACACACACACACACACACACACACACACACACACACACACACACACACCACACACACACACACACACACACACACACACACACACACACACACACAGAGTAAACATCAATCACTTCGGTAACACACAGCGTACTGAACTTTAGTAGAACAGCAGTAACGGTTCAGACCTAAAGGGTTAGGGTTAGGGTTGACCCTAACCCTAACCCTAACCCTTCTGAAGGGTTAGGGTCAACCCTACAGAAGGGTTAGGGTTCTTAATGTTTACATGTTTTTGTTTTCTTAATGTTTACATGTGTTTGTTTTCTTAATGTTTACATGCGTTTGTATGAATTGTATTTATGTAGTATTCTTTATTTACTTGTATATAACTGTTTAAATGAAAGCTCAGTTTGTGTGAAACCTGTTGCAGCTGACAGCTAACAGCTAGCAGCTAACAGCTAGCAGCTAACAGCTGTCTTCTGCTAGCTGTGCTATGCTAAGCTAAGTACCGGGCTCCAGCAGATGAGCGGGTCGGTGTCCGGATCTTCCACCAGAGTCCACAGTTTGGTGAGGAAGGCCGGGACGTTAGCAGGGCCTAGCACCGCCCCCCCTCCTCCGGGACACTCCATCACAGGATCAAGCTAATCTGAGCTAACAGAGCTAACAGAGCTAACAGCTAACTCCACACTAACAGTCCGATCCGAGCCTCCGTCTGGTCCAGGTCTCAGTGGTTCTGGTTCTGCTCCTGGTTTAGGTCCGTCTCTGCCGGTTTACACTGATTATTAATCTGCAGTTTGATTGTGGTTTTAGTGTAAACTTCTCCGGAGAAAACAACAACTAATCCTTCTTACAAACAACTGCGTACTGTCTGCGTACAGTCTGTGTGATGACGCGTCACGTCCTCTGCTGTGATAGGCTGCTACCACTGCCTCACGTTACGTTGTTTACGTCCTGAGCTGATAAAACAGAGCTCAATCAGATCAAATTTAATCCATTGATTCATTTGTGAATATAATATATAAAATATAATGAATTAAGTCCTATAATATCTTCCACTTTAAACCTGTGGTTCCGCCACCAGAGGGCGCCACCAGCGAACCTTCCGGATGTGACGTACGAGCCAGCGAACCTTCCGGATGTGACGACTCTGGAGTTCCCCACGCGCTGTGATGGAGGAGAGCAGCACGCGGACAGAGGAGATGGAGAACGTGCAGAAAACTGAGAAGAAGAAGAAGAGGAGCAAAGAGGAGGAAGAAGAGGAAGAGGAGGTGAGAGAGATAAGAGAGAGGGGTTGTTGTGGTTGTTGTTGTTGTTGTTGTGGTGGTGTTTACAGACACTATGAGGGATCTGTGTTGATTAGCAGAGCAGCTAGCCACAGTAAACATGGAGGGAATAACCAACTCTCACCTTAGAGAAGCTTCTCCTCAGGGTTTCTACTGTAAACGGGATTAAACATAGCTGTTCAATAAGTCAGATGGTGACTGTAGTGTGTGTTATAAGTCAGATGGTGACTGTAGTGTGTGTTATAAATCAGATGGTGACTGTAGTGTGTGTTATAAGTCAAATGGTGACTGTAGTGTGTGTTATAAGTCAAATGGTGACTGTAGTGTGTGTTATAAGTCAGATGGTGACTGTAGTTTGTGTTATAAATCAGATGGTGACTGTAGCAGTGTTTCCCCTACCATTGTCTTGGCGCGGGGCTGCGCCCTGCCAACGCAGCCCCGCGCCCTGCCAACGCAGCCCCGCGCCCTGCCAACGCAGCCCCGCGCCCTGCCAACGCAGCCCCGCGCCCTGCCAACGCAGCCCCGCGCCCTGCCAACGCAGCCCCGCGCCCCACCTGAAATTCAAGGTGTTTTTTTTATTTTTTTTTATTTAAAAAAAATATATATAAAGCACCAAATTGCAACTGAAGTAATCTTTCTACGGTCACTTTCACATTGAACATGTGCTCCTTTATTAAATAAACTAAACGCCTATGTTATTTATCCAATGTATGTGCATGTTTCAGTGTCCACTGCTTTGCGTATTCACATTCTCCCTCCGCTCTGTTTCTGAAGGGCGGGGCTCCGCTCCCCACACACCACACACCACACACACACACACACACACACACACACACACACACACACACACAGACAAGAGCGAGGAAAGGAGGAGAACAACAAAGTGTAAAAAAGTCAAACAAATCTGCATTATTGCCCCGAGCTCCGCTGTCTGCCAGTTTGTGTCCCCCCCAGTTTCAAATTCGTGTATTATTATTTTTTAACCTCAAGCCGTTATCGTCACGGAGGAGAAGGACACACACAGCCTGCCCAGGTGGACGCGCGCGAACGCGACAACGAACGTAGCGTGCGCATTCTAAAACGCCAGCAGAAGAAGAGTCTAATGAGTTGGGTGAAAAAAAAGACAGGAGATGTGAGTTGGTAAATTAGCTCAGGATAATTGGATGTTCTGTCTACACCTGTTGATGTGAGGCTAATGCAGGATTTGCTAGCTTGATGCTACCGGCATTTAGCGGCAGTGACTCAACAAATTGCCTCTTAAAATGTCTCGTCAGCAATGTATGACAAGCAGACTGCTTGTTTAATGTTAGACTCACACCAATAGCTCAATATGATCAGAACACGATTGCTTTCATATCAGAGATCAGATGAGGTGGAGCTGCCTCCAGCAGTAGAGGACGAGGCAGAGAGCAGCAGCACAGGGTTGCAGCAGGTGTGGTATATGCTGTAGTCAGCATTTAAATGTCTCAATGAAAGGAAGAAGTGTAGGCGACATGATAAGAAGGGAATACAGTTTGAATAAAAGTAATACAGTTGTTTAATGTTAGACGCACACCAATAGCTCAATATGATCAGAACACAATTGCTGAAACATTTTTTTTCCGGGCACCCCCCCGTTTGGGGGAGCAGCACCCTGCCAAGGCAGTAAACCTAGGGGAAACACTGTGTAGTGTGTGTTATAAATCAGATGGTGAACAGTGTAGTGTGTGTGTGTTATAAATCAGAAGTCTAGTGTGTGTTATAAATCAGATGGTGACAGTAGTGTGTGTTATAAATCAGATGGTGACTGTAGTGTGTGTTATAAATCAGATGGTGACTCTAGTGTGTGTTATAAATCAGATGGTGACTCTAGTGTGTGTTATAAATCAGAAGTCTAGTGTGTGTTATAAGTCAGATGGTGACTGTAGTGTGTGTTATAAATCAGATGGTGACTCTAGTGTGTGTTATAAATCAGAAGTCTAGTGTGTGTTATAAATCAGATGGTGACTGTAGTGTGTGTTATAAATCAGATGGTGACTGTAGTGTGTGTTATAAATCAGATGGTGACTCTAGTGTGTATTATAAATCAGATGGTAACTCTAGTGTGTGTTATAAGTCAGATGGTGACTGTAGTGTGTTATAAATCAGATGGTGACTCTAGTGTGTGTTATAAGTCAGATGGTGACTGTAGTGTGTGTTATAAATCAGATGGTGACTGTAGTGTGTGTTATAAATCAGATGGTGACTCTAGTGTGTGTTATAAATCAGATGGTGACTCTAGTGTGTGTTATAAGTCAGATGGTGACTGTAGTGTGTGTTATAAATCAGATGGTTAGTCTAGTGTGTGTTATAAATCAGATGGTGACTGTAGTGTGTGTTATAAGTCAGATGGTGACTGTAGTGTGTGTTATAAGTCAGATGGTGACTGTAGTGTGTGTTATAAGTCAGATGGTGACTGTAGTGTGTGTTATAAATCAGATGGTGACTGTAGTTTCTGGAGTTTGTTGTTTGTTGTTGTTTACAGTTTTATTGACTGTTTTCTTCTTCAGGTCTTCAACTTAAACAACAAAACTCCGGGGGATGAGGGGGACGATGAAGATCTGTCGGACAGTGAGGACAGCGTGTTCTCAGGAGACTGGAGGATTCTGGGAGTGACAGTGAGGATGAAGAGGAGGAGGGATCACATGAAGAAGAAGATCTGAAGGATGATCAGATCCTGCAGCCAGAGAAGAAGAAGGGAGGACTGACAGCAGAAGAAGAGAAAAAGGAAGACGAGTACAGACAGGACTCTTCAGACGAGGAGGTGAGACGTGTGTGGTGTGTTCAGGGACATGTGTGGTGTGTTCAGGGACATATGTGGTGTGTTCAGGGACATCGGGGACCTGTGTGGTATGTTCAGGGACATATGGGGATGTGTTTGGGGACATGTGTGGTATGTTCAGGGACCTGTGTGGTGTGTTCAGGGACCTGTGTGGTGTGTTCAGGGACAAATGTGGTGTGTTTGGCGATATATTTGGTGTGTTTGGGGACATGTGTGGTGTGTTCAGGGACCTGTGTGGTGTGTTCAGGGACATCAGGGCATTGTGTGGTGTGTTCAGGGACCTGTGTGGTGTGTACAGGGACCTGTGTGGTGTGTTTGGGGACATGTGTGGTTTGTTCAGGGACCTGTGTGGTGTGTCAGGGACATCAGGGCATTGTGTGGTGTGTTCAGGGAGTGTGTGGTATGTTCAGGGACATCAGGGCATTGTGTGGTGTGTTCAGGGACATGTGTGGTGTGTTCAGGGACCTGTGTGGTGTGTTCAGGGACATCAGGGCATTGTGTGGTGTGTTCAGGGACGTGTGTGGTATGTTCAGGGACATCAGGGCATTGTGTGGTGTGTTCAGGGACCTGTGTGGTGTGTACAGGGACCTGTGTGGTGTGTTTGGGGACATGTGTGGTTTGTTCAGGGACCTGTGTGGTGTGTTCAGGGACATCAGGGCATTGTGTGGTGTGTTCAGGGACGTGTGTGGTGTGTTCAGGGACGTGTGGTATGTTCAGGGACATCAGGGCATTGTGTGGTGTGTTCAGGGACCGGTGTGGTGTGTTCAGGGACATCAGGGCATTGTGTGGTGTGTTCAGGGACATCAGGGCATTGTGTGGTGTGTTCGGGGACCTGTGTGGTGTGTTCAGGGACCTGTGTGGTGTGTTCAGGGACCTGTGTGGTGTGTTCAGGGACATCAGGGCATTGTGTGGTGTCTTCAGGGACGTGTGTGGTGTGTTCAGGGACATCAGGGCATTGTGTGGTGTGTTCAGGGACGTGTGTGGTGTGTTCAGGGACATCAGGGCATTGTGTGGTGTGTTCAGGGACATCAGGGCATTGTGTGGTGTGTTCAGGGACATTAGGGCATCTTGTGGTGTGTTATGGCGCTTTTCCACTGCAGGGCCTCGCACGGCTTAGTACGGTACAGTTAGGCCTTGGTAGGCCAGGCTCACTTTATGCTGCGTCTCCATTACAGTTTAGTAGCTGGGGCAGTAACTATAGTAACGCAGTGTAGGCGGAGCGGTGACGTCATCTTCAATGAGAACCACAAAACCAACATCAGCCGTTAGCTGTTAGCACTCAGAGCTCACAGCTCCTCATATCTGTTCAGAAACTAGACACAAGTGAAACAAGTCCAAACCACAGCCTGTCTGTGTCATGGAGAATACAGGCGCTGCTTTATCTCTGTCTGCAGGCCGTTGTTGTGAGTGTGGACGGAGCATATACTGCGTTAGCTTAGCCGATCTCCATTCAGAAAACACGCATTTGAAAAGGTGTCTCGCCTGCCGTCTGTCTGCAGACTTGTCAAAGCATTAATTCATGGTGTTTACTAACCGGTATCAGTATGTTGTTACTTCGGCATCATTTAGAAACGTGTATTACAATTAAATCACGGTCAAATATGTTCATCTTGTTGTAGTTGCCAGCGATTCTCTCTCTAGTTTAGCATACTCAGCCCGACTCAGCCCGCTTGTTGGCCCGGAAAGAACCTCGATTTTGGAGAGCCAGAAAACTGTGAAAAAGTACCCGCTAGCCGGAACTACGCCAAGTGGAAAGGCAACCAAAAACGGGCCGGGCACGGCTCGCTTAAACCGCGTTCCGCGCTGTAGTGGAAATGCGCCATTAATGACCTGTGTGGTGTGTTCACTGACCTCTCGCTGTGCAGGACATCCGGAACACCGTGGGCAACATCCCGATGGACTGGTACAAAGACTTCCCTCACATTGGATACAACCTGGACGGGAAGAAGATCTTTAAACCAATCAGGAACAAGGACGAGCTGGACGAGTTCCTGGACAAAATGGATAACCCGGACTACTGGTGAGCCTGCTAGCATAATGCTAACTCTCTCAATTGTTTGAACAGGGAATGCTAACTATGCTAACCCTCTGTCTGCAGGAGAACGATCCATGACAAGCAGACAGGAAGTGACATCATCCTGTCAGACGATCAGGTGGCGCTGGTGAACCGTCTGCAGAGAGGACAGTTCGGAGACCTGCACTTCAACGAGTACCAGGTATAACGAGTACTACAGTACACAGAGAGTACAACGAGTATACACAGAGTACACACAGAGTACACAGAGAGTACACACAGAGTACACACAGAGGACAGTTCGGAGTCCTGCACTTCAGGTACACACAGTACACAGAGTACCAGGTACACACAGTACCAGGTACACAAAGTACACAGAGTACCAGGTACACACAGTACACAGAGTACCAGGTACACACAGTACACAGAGTACCAGGTACACACAGTACACAGAGTACCAGGTACACACAGTACCAGGTACACAAAGTACACAGAGTACCAGGTACACAAAGTACACAGAGTACCAGGTACACAGAGTACCAGGTACACAAAGTACACAGAGTACCAGCTACACAAAGTACACAGAGTACCAGGTACACACAGTACACAGAGTACCAGGTACACACAGTACCAGGTACACAAAGTACACAGAGTACCAGGTACACACAGTACACAGAGTACCAGGTACACACAGTACCAGGTACACAAAGTACACAGAGTACCAGGTACACAAAGTACACAGAGTACCAGGTACACAAAGTACACACAGTACCAGGTACACAAAGTACACAGAGTACCAGCTACACAAAGTTTCGGTCAGTGTTTGCCGTTAGAAACTATTTACTTTAATAAGGTCCTCCAGAGGCTCTTTAACCTGTATAACCCCCCCTCTCTCACCTGTCTCTCTTCACCTGTCCCCCCCTCTCTCTCCCCCCTCACCTGTCCCCCCCCCAGCCCCAGGTGGAGTTCTTCAGCTCAGACGTGATGCTGCACCGGTCACTAACCGCCCGGCTGACAAGAGGAGCTTCATCCCCTCTCTGGTGGAGAAGGAGAAGGTCTCCAAGCTGGTCCATGCCATAAAGATGGGATGGATCAAACCAAAGCGCCACGAGGAGGCGGGGGGCAGGTTTTACGACCTGTGGGCCAACGAGGACTGTACCACTTCTCTGGCTCGCCTCAAGATGCACCTGCCGGCCCCCAGAGCCCCCCTGCCGGGACACATGGAGTCCTACAACCCCCCCCCAGAGTACCTGTTCACTGAGGAGGAGGTGAGCTGTCTGTCTCTCACCTGTCTGTCTCTCACTGACCCCCCCCCCAGAGTACCTGTTCACTGAGGAGGAAGTGAGCGGTTTGTCTCTCACCTGTCTGTCTCTCACCTGTCTGTCTCTCACCTGTCCTCAGAAAGCCCTGTGGGAGCAGCAGGATGTCTCCGACAGGAAGTGTCCCTTCGTCCCTCGCAGGTTCTCGTCCCTCCTTCAGGTGCCGGCGTTTCCTCGCTTCCTCCACGAGAGATTCGAGCGCTGCCTCGACCTCTACCTGTGCCCCCGCCAGAGGAAGCTGAGGGTGAGCCAATCAGAGCGCTGTGTGTGTGAGACAGCCAATCAGAGCACTGTGTGTGTGACAGCCAATCAGAGCGCTGTGTGTGAGACAGCCGCTCAGTGCGCTGCACCGAATGTGTGTGAGGACCATCAGTAACCTGTCTGTCTGTCTCTCTACCTGTCTGTCTGTCTGTCTCTCTCCCTGTCTGTCTCTCTACCTGTCTGTCTGTCTCTCTGTCTGTCTGTCTCTCTCTCTACCTGTCTGTCTGTCTCTCTCTTTACCTGTCTGTCTGTCTGTCTCTCTACCTGTCTGTCTCTCTCTCTACCTGTCTGTCTCTACCTGGCTGTCTCTCTCTCTACCTGTCTGTCTGTCTCTCTACCTGTCTGTCTGTCTCTCTACCTGTCTGTCTCTCTCTCTACCTGTCTGTCTGTCTCTCTCTCTACCTGGCTGTCTGTCTCTCTACCTGTCTGTCTCTCTACCTGTCTGTCTGCTCCTCTCTCTCTACCTGTCTGTCTGTCTCTCTCCTGTCTGTCTCTCTCCTGTCTGTCTGTCTCTCTCTCTACCTGTCTGTCTGTCTCTCTCCCTGTCTGTCTCTCTCTCTACCTGTCTGTCTGTCTGTCTCTCTGTCTCTCTCCCTGTCTGTCTCTCTCTCTACCTGTCTGTCTGTCTCTCTACCTGTCTGTCTGTGTCTCTGTCTGTCTGTCTCTCTCTCTACCTGTCTGTCTGTCTCTCTACCTGTCTGTCTCTCTCCCTCCCTGTCTCTCTCCCTGTCTGTCTGTCTGTCTGTCTGTCTCTCTCTCTACCTGTCTGTCTGTCTCTCTCCCTCCCTGTCTCTCTCCCTGTCTCTCTCCCTGTCTGTCTGTCTCCCTGTCTCTCTCTCTACCTGTCTGTCTGTCGCTCTCCCTGTCTGTCTCTCTACCTGTCTCTCTCTGCAGGTCAATGTGAATCCAGAAGATCTGATTCCCAAGCTCCCCAAACCAAAAGACCTGCAGCCCTTCCCAACAACACAGTCTCTGGTAAACACAAAGACACACACAACACACACACACACACACACACACACACAGGTAACATTTATCTTGTTGAGGATCAATATAATATATATGTGTGTGTGTGCAGGTGTATCGGGGTCACAGTGGTCTGGTTCGCTCCATCAGTGTGTCTCCTTCAGGACAGTGGCTCGCCTCAGGTAACACCTGCTGTACTGTGTGTATAATATGTGTGTGTAACGGTGTGTATTAGTACACTGTGTGTGTGTGTGTGTGTGTGTATAATGTGTGTGTGTATCAGGGTGTGTATAATGTAAGTCTGTGTGTGTGTGTATCGGTGTGTTTAATGTAAGTGTGTGTGTATCAGGGTGTGTATAATGTAAGTGTGTGTGTGTGTGTATCAGGGTGTGTATAATGTAAGTGTGTGTGTGTGTGTATAATGTAAGTGTGTGTGTGTGTGTATCAGGGTGTGTATAATGTAAGTCTGTGTATCAGGGTGTGTATAATGTAAGTGTGTGTGTGTGTGTGTGTGTGTGTGTGTATCAGGGTGTGTATAATGTAAGTGTGTGTGTGTGTGTGTCTGTGTGTGTGTGTGAGTGTGTATCAGGGTGTGTATAATGTAAGTGTGTGTGTGTGTATCAGGGTGTGTATAATGTAAGTGTGTGTGTGTGTGTGTGTGTGTGTGTGTATATATATCAGGGTGTGCATAATGTAAGTGTGTGTGTGTGTGTGTGTGCGCGCAGGCAGTGATGACGGCTCGGTGCGGTTCTGGGAGGTTTGTTCGTCTCGCTGCCTGAAGACGGTCCAGGTGGGCGGAGCCGTGAAGAGCGTGGCCTGGAACCCCAACGCCTCCCTGAGCCTGCTGGCTGTGGCCCTGTAAGCACTCACCTGTATTTACCTGGTCTACAGAACTCACCTGTATTTACCTGGTCTACAGGACTCACCTGTATTTACCTGGTCTACAGAACTCACCTGTATTTACCTGGTCTACAGGTCTAACCCGTACTTACCTAGTCTACATAATTCACCTGTATTTACCTGGTCTACAGAACTCACCTGTGCTGGTCTCACCTGTACTTACCTAGTCTACATAACTCACCTGTATTTACCTGGTCTACAGAACTCACCTGTATTTACCTGGTCTACAGAACTCACCCGTACTTACCTGGTCTACAGAACTCACCCGTACTTACCTAGTCTACATAACTCACCTGTATTTACCTAGTCTACATAACTCACCTGTATTTACCTGGTCTACATAATTCACCTGTATTTACCTGGTCTACAGAACTCACCTGTGCTGGTCTCACCTGTACTTACCTAGTCTACATAATTCACCTGTATTTACCTGGTCTACAGAACTCACCTGTGCTGGTCTCACCTGTACTTACCTAGTCTACATAACTCACCTGTATTTACCTAGTCTACAGAATTCACCTGTATTTACCTGGTCTACAGAACTCACCCGTATTTACCTGGTCTACAGAACTCACCTGTATTTACCTGGTCTACAGAATTCACCTGTATTTACCTGGTCTACAGGTCTAACCCGTAACTACCTAGTCTACATAATTCACCTGTATTTACCTGGTCTACAGAACTCACCTGTGCTGGTCTCACCTGTACTTACCTAGTCTACATAACTCACCTGTATTTACCTGGTCTACAGAACTCACCTGTATTTACCTGGTCTACAGAACTCACCCGTACTTACCTAGTCTACATAATTCACCTGTATTTACCTGGTCTACAGAACTCACCTGTGCTGGTCTCACCTGTACTTACCTAGTCTACATAACTCACCTGTATTTACCTGGTCTACAGAATTCACCTGTATTTACCTGGTCTACAGAACTCACCCGTACTTACCTAGTCTACATAATTCACCTGTATTTACCTGGTCTACAGAACTCACCTGTACTTACCTAGTCTACATAACTCACCTGGGCAGATCTCACCTGTGGAGGACTCACCTGTGTGCTAGTCTCACCTGTGGAGGTCTCCCCTGGGCAGGACTCACCTGTGCTGGACTCACCTGACGCTCTGTCCTGTGTTTCAGGGACTCCATGGTGCTCGTCCTGTCTCCCTCTCTGGCAGACAAACAGATCGTCTCTGCGTCAGAGCGACTGCTTGCCGGTCCACAGGGGCGGAGCCTGCAGAGGAGGCGGGGCCTGTCACCTGGACTGACACGGAGGGGGAGGAGCTAAACCAGGGCATCCGCCTTAAGATCCAGCACCCAAAGGTGAGACACCCTTCAGAGATACCTGTCACAAACCTAACGCATCTTCAGATATTGACTCACTGTCTGTCTCACTGTCTGTCTCACCTGTCTGACTCACCTGTCTGTCCACCTCTCTGTCTCACCTGTCTGTCTCACCTGTCTGTGCTCACCGGTCTGACTCACCTGTCTGTCTCACCTGTCCTCACCCGTCCAGCAGGTGGCGTGGCACGCTAAAGGAGATTACCTGGCCTCTGTGATGCCGGATCACTCCAGCCACCTACAGGTGTTCATCCACCAGGTGAGTCGGAGGCGGAGCCAGAACCCCTTCAGGAAGAACAAAGGGCTGGTGCAGTGCGTATCCTTCCACCCAGTCAGGCCCTACTTCTTCGTGGCCACGCAGCGCTCCGTCCGCATCTACAACCTCGTCAAACAGGAAATGACTAAAAAACTGCAGGCCAACTCCAAATGGATCTCCAGCATGGCCGTGCATCCCGGGGGTAAATTCACCACGTCACTAGATTCACCATAACACCAGATTCACCATAACACCAGATTCACCACATCACCAACAACAACACCCGATTCACCATATCACCAGATTCACCATAACACCAGATTCACCACATCACCAACAACAACACCCGATTTACCATATCACCAGATTCACCTCATCACCAGATTCACCACATCACCAGATCACCACTACACCAGATTTACCACATCACCAGATTTCACCACATCACCAGATTCACTACTACACCAGATTCACCACATCACCAGAGATTCACCACAACACCAGATTCACCATAACACTAGATTCACCATAACACCAGATTCACCACATCACCAACAACAACACTCGATTCACCATATCACCAGATTCACCATAACACCAGATTCACCACATCACCAGATTCACCACTACACCAGATTCACCACATCACCAGAGATTCCCCATAACACTAGATTCACCATAACACTAGATTCACCATAACACCAAATTCACCACATCACCAACAACAACACCCGATTCACCATATCACCAGATTCACCACATCACCAGATTCACCACTACACCAGATTCACCACATCACCAGATTCATCATAAACTAGATTCACCATAACCCCAGATTCACCATAACACCAGATTCATCATAAACTAGATTCACCATAACACCAGATTCACCATAACACCAGATTCACCACATCATCAGATTCACCACTACACCAGATTCACCACATCACCAGAGATTCACCATAACACCAGATTCACCATAACACCAGATTCACCACATCACCAGATTCACCATAACACCAGATTCACCACATCACCAGATTCACCACATCACCAGATTCACCATAACACCAGATTCACCATAACACCAGATTCACCACATCACCAACAACCACACTAGATTCACCATAACACCAGATTCACCACATCACCAACAGCAACACCAGATTCACCACATCACCAGATTCACCACATTACCAGATTCACCACATCACCAACAGCAACACCAGATTCACCACATCAACAACAGCAACACCAGATTCACCACATCACCAACAACAACACCCGATTCACCATATCACCAGATTCACCACTACACCAGATTGACCATATCACCATGTTCACCACTACACCAGATTCACCACTACACCAGATTCACCACATCACCAGATTCACCACATCACCAACAGCAACACCAGATTCACCACATCACCAACAACACCAGATTCACCACATCACCAGATTCACCATAACACCAGATTCACCATAACACCAGATTCACCACATCACCAACAACAACACCCGATTTACCATATCACCAGATTTACCATATCACCAGATTCACCACATCACCAGATTCACCACTACACCAGATTCACCACATCACCAGAGATTCACCATAACACTAGATTTACCATAACACTAGATTCACCATAACACCAGATTCACCACATCACCAACAACACACCGATTCACCATATCACCAGATTCACCACATCACCAGATTCACCACTACACCAGATTCACCACATCACCAGATTCATCATAAAACTAGATTCACCATAACCCCAGATTCACCATAACACCAGATTCATCATAAAACTAGATTCACCATAACACCAGATTCACCATAACACCAGATTCACCACATCATCAGATTCACCACTACACCAGATTCACCACATCACCAGAGATTCACCATAACACCAGATCACACATCACAGATTCACCACATCACCAGATTCACCATAACACAGATTCACCATAACACCAGATTCACCACATCACCAACAACCACACTAGATTCACCATAACACCAGATTCACCACATCACCAACAACCACACTAGATTCACCATAACACCAGATTCACCACATCACCAACAGCAACACCAGATTCACCACACACCAGATTCACCACATTACCAGATTCACCACATCACCAACAGCAACACCAGATCACCACATTACCAACAACAACCAGATTCACCACATCACCAACAACAACACGATTCACCATATCACCAGATTCACCACTACACCAGATTGACCATATCACCAGATTCACCACTACACCAGATTCACATTATCACAGATTCACCACTACACCAGATTCACCACACCAGATTCACCACATCACCAACAGCAACACCAGATTCACCCACATCATAAACAAACACCAGATTCACCACATCACCAACAGCAACACCAGATTCACCACATCACCAACAGCAACACCAGATTCACCACATCACCAACAACAACACCAGATTCACCACATCAACAACAACACACACAGATTCACACATCACCACACAACACCAGATTCACCACATCACCAGATTCACCACATCACCAGATTCACCATTACACCAGATTCACCACATCATTCACTGTAACACCAGATTCACCACATCATTCACCATAACACCAGATTCACCACTACACCAGATCACCACATCACCAGACTCACATTACACCAGATTCACCACATCATTCACCGTAACACCAGATTCACCACATCATTCACCATAACACCAGATTCACCACATCACCAGATTCACCATTACACCAGATTCACCATAACACCAGATTCACCACATCACCAGATTCACCACTACACCAGATATTCACCATATCACCAGATTCACCATTACACCAGATTCACCATAACACCAGATTCACCATAACACCAGATTCACCACATCACCAGATTCACCATTACACCAGATTCACCATAACACCAGATTCACCACATCACCAGATTCACAATTACACCAGATTCACCACATCATTCACCACATCACCAGATTCACCATAACAGCAGATTCACCACATCACCAGATTCACCATTACACCAGATTCACCACATCACCAGATTCACCACATCACCAGATTAACCATTATACCAGATTCACCACATCACCAGATTCACCACTACACCAGATTCACCACATCATTCACCACATCATTCACCATATCACCAGATTCACCACTACACCAGATTCACCACATTACCAGATTCACCACATTACCAGATTCACCACTACACCAGATTCACCACATCACCAGATTCACCACTACACCAGATATTCACCATATCACCAGATTCACCACATCACCAGATTCACCATTACACCAGATATTCACCATATCACCAGATCACCACATCACCAGATTCACCATTACACCAGATTCACCATAACACAGATTCACATAACACCAGATTCACCACATCACCAGATCACCAGATTCACCACATCACCAGATATTCACCATATCACCAGATTCACCATTACACCAGATTCACCATAACACCAGATTCACCACATCACAGATTCACCATTACACCAGATTCACCATAACACCAGATTCACCAACATCACCAGATTTCAGGCCAATCAAATGTATTTATGTTTTAAACCTGTGACATCACGCTGAGGGGCGGGGTTGTGTCTGACCTGTGTCTGACCTGTGTCTGTCTTCAGGTGATCATGTGATCTGTGGCAGCTACGACTGCAGACTGAGCTGGTTCGACCTGGACCTCTCAACCAAACCTTACAAGATGCTCCGGTACGAACCTGTCCATCAAACGTTGTTGTTGTTGTTGTTGTTGATGATGCTGATGATGTTGTTGTCTGCAGACACCATAAGAAGGCAGTGAGGGGCGTGGCCTATCACAGACTTTACCCTCTGTTCGCCTCGGCGTCCGACGACGGATCCGTGATCGTCTGCCACGGCACCGTCTACAAGTAATGACCTCACTTCCTGTCTTTGACCTCACTTGCTGTGTCTGTGACCTCACTTCCTGTCTGTAACCTAACTTCCTGTCCCCACAGTGACCTGCTGCAGAACCCTCTGCTGGTTCCAGTGAAGGTTCTCCGAGGTCACGTGATCACCCACGACCTTGGGGTTCTGGACGTGACCTTTCACCCCTCCCAGCCATGGGTCTTCTCTTCCGGCGCCGACGCCACCATCAGACTGTTCACCTAGCAACGGTTGCTAGGACACCACGTGCTGTTGTAGGCTGTAACCATGGAGATGTGACCTGTTTACTTTTTAATAAAACTTGTTGTCTGCCTTCTGTTGCCATGGTAACTGTTTCTTCTTCTGTGTGTTTTAATAATAAAAGTAATGCATGGGATTTTATAGCTTTTCCTAATGCTCGGAGACGCTCACTAATAAAGTCTAAAGGTCTCCTATCATCCAGAATGCACTCTGATGTCTTCTCTACATCACCATGTATCCCTGTGTGTCCCCGGTGTGTCAGGAGACTCACATAGTGATGTCCTCTCTACATCACTAAGTGTCCCCGGTGTGTCAGGAGACTCCCATAGTGATGTCCTCTACATCACCGTGTGCCCCCGGTGTGTCAGGAGACTCACAAAGTGATGTCCTCTCTACATCACTAAGTGTCCCCGGTGTGTGTCCGGTGTGTCAGAAGACTCACAAAGTGATGTCTTCTCTACATCACTAAGTGTCCCCGGTGTGTCAGGAGACTCACTTAGTGATGTCCTCTCTACATCACTAAGTGTCCCCGGTGTGTCAGGAGACTCACAAAGTGATGTCTTCTCTACATCACCATGTGTCCCCGGTGTGTCAGGAGACTCAAAGTGATGTCTTCTCTACATCACCATGTGTCCCCGGTGTGTCAGGAGACTCACAAAGTGATGTCTTCTCTACATCACTAAGTGTCCCCGGTGTGTCAGGAGACTCACTTAGTGATGTCCTCTCTACATCACTAAGTGTCCCCGGTGTGTCAGGAGACTCACAAAGTGATGTCTTCTCTACATCACCATGTGTCCCCGGTGTGTCAGGAGACTCACAAAGTGATGTCTTTCTACATCACCGTGTC
>JASDAP010000035.1:362676-370176 GCA_031216635.1 Dissostichus eleginoides | reverse complement strand
GCTGCATTCAAAATAAAATAGGAGAAAATAAATCAAATAGCTTTTGAAAATGTGTGCATCTTAAAAGTGCTTAATTTTAGATAAATAAAATAAAGTGTAGCAGCAGCTTGAGTTTCCCTTTTTCTTTGTTAACCGTTTCGCATCCTGACCTGACAGCTTCAGCCGATTACAGAACACATCAGTCTTTACACATCATGACCTGACAGCTTCAGCCGATTATAGAACAATATCAGTCTTTACACATCATGACCTGACAGCTTCAGCCGATTATAGAACAATATCAGTCTTTACACATCATAGCAATTGAACAGTTTTAAAGTGTCTCTTTCTGTCCCTCTTATATTCCCTCACTCACTTTGTTTTATTCAGTGCAAGAATTGAGCTGGAGCTTGTCCTGCCAGGAGTTTAGATCTGGGCTGAAATGGTGTCAGGGCCATTCTCACACACACATGCAGGTGCTCATTGGTTAGCCTCGGTTAGCCTCGGTTAGCCTGGGTTAGCCTCGGTTAGCCTGCCCTGGAACCATATTTAGTTTTAATGTTGATCCTGGTGGACTGATCATATCGGGCTCTGAGACTGCTTATTTTTTGTGTCCTCAGTTCTGACTTGAGAGGGAATGTTTGGTCAAACACTTTGTGTTTGGTCTCATAGTGGCGTTTTGGCTCTTTTAATGAGCGCCACGGTCTCTGAACAAATGAGACACACTGGCTCTGTGCTCCCAGTGGGCCGGAGGAACATGAATGAGTCCACTCGGGGTTAAAAGCTCTGTTCTCACTGTCCACTTTCCTCTTCTTGGAGAGCGCCATGTGTCATTATTTGTCTCTCCCTGTCTGCCGCTAACACGCCTGTTCACTCTCCTCTCCGCTTCTCTCCCTGTATCGCTAATTATTCTCTTCACTCACTTTCCTCTCTGCCGCTCTCTCGTCTCTTCTTCTGTGTTTCTCTCCCTGTATCGCTCACTTGTCTCTTTCGCCCCCTGTCGGCAGCGGTTAAAATAGAATCGCCCCGTCAAAATTGAAATCCCCTACAAGTTTTACGGTTGGTTCACTCCTCTTCAATCTGTGCAAGGCACGGCCTCCTACAGTGTAAAGTTGTGCACAAAGTTCACTACACTAACTTGAGGCTATCTCGGATTTACCCCAATGTAACTGACTCTTGTAACAGGTGCAAACAATCCCCAGCCAACCATTCCCATATGTTCTGTCTCTGCCCTAGGCTCGCCACATTCTGGTCCGATGTCTTCAAAACTCTTAGTACAGCATATAATGGCGCGTTTCCACTACAGCGCGGAGCCCGGCCTCGCTCGGCCTCGCTCGGCCTCGTTAGGCCTCGTTAGGACCAGCTCACTTGATGGCGCGTTTCCATTACAGTTTAGGAACTGGGGCAGTAACTATAGTAACGCAGTGTAGGCGGAGCGATCGGCTTTTTGGTGGGCGGAGTCACGCTGCTTAAAACTGCCGTGACGCCATCTTCACTGCGAACATAAATGTAAGGATAAAATAGACTTATTTGTTAGAAGTGAGCTTTAGAACAGATAGGGACACAACGCTTTCAAGCAAATAACAGCGCGTTAGAAAAAACATACCATGCAGAGACTCCAGTAACGCCGTTGCAGAGTCCAGGCCTCCATCCCTCCCAACGCTAGCCGGTCTATGGCCGTAAATGGTGTCCATTAGCTCAAACCACTTCCAGTTTTTCCTACTGGCACCACTCGTGTTGTTATTATCTTTGACCAAGCGATATTCACTCTTCATCTTTTTGAGTTTTTCCCTACACTGCACGACAGTCCTCGAGTAGCCGCTTGTGGACATCTGTGTAGAGACCTCCTGAAATACTTTAATATTGCGAGTTGTCCCGTCGAGCTCCCGCTGGATCTTATCATCTGCAATGTAATGTAGGAACGTCGTCACTTCCTCGACCAACCACGGCGTGCTTTTCTTTGCCATTTTAGCTCCTCTGTTGACAAAAATGCTGTTTATAAAAATGCTGCAAGCTTCGCTATATATATATGCGACGCTAGGGATTATCTCGCGCGCCGATTGTGACCATTCTCTCTGACCAATCAGCAGTCGAGAGTGTTGACGTCACAACTCAGCCTGGTTGTTCCTGGCCCTAGAACCACGATTTTATGAGGCCAGAAAAACTGTGAATTAGGACCCGCCGGCCGGTACTAGGCCAAGTGGAAACGCAACCAAAGTCGGGCCGCTGACGTCACAGCCCTCTTAAACCGGGCTCCGCGCTGTAGTGGAAACGCGCCATATTACTACTATCCTTTCAGATCCTCTCTTGGTCTTGTTTGGTGCCCCCCTGCAGCCTGTCGCCTCTAAAGTTATACAGACTGTTCTAGCCTTTGCCACCCTGTTAGCCAGACGACTTATACTCCTCAATTGGAAACACGCTCAACCTCCATCTCATAGTAGGTGGGTGAAAGAAATGTTACTGTCCATTAGACTCGAAAAGCTTAGGTTTTCCCTCAACTGCTCCTTAAGGTCTCTACACACCAACCTGAGACCAAAGAACGCGTACCGAAGGCGTCCCGACTTTTACGTCAGCTACGTTGGGCTTCGTTGGCTTCGTTGGATAAAGCCGCCCGCCTACGAACACACCGCAAATACTTCAGCCGCCGAGTGGCAATAACTCTCCTTACCAGCAGGCGGCGGTAGTGTGTATTCGTCATTCAAAAGAGGCAACAACCGGAAGACAGACTGCGTTTTATACACCGACAGAAGAAGAACAGACTTAGTAATATAAACAGTTGATCAGTTGGTCTTCACTTTCTTCATTCCATGCCGTCATGATAAAAAAGAAACTCTTGCGTCCGGGTGAGATGAAAATGAGGAAGATTAGCCGTCTGTGTGTGCCTTCTTATCGTTTGTTTTGGTCCCTCACTTCCGCTTCACTTCTGATGCACTGATTCGCTAAGCTGAACAGCCAATCAGAGTGATTGATTTGTCCCGACGTTCTTTGGCCTCCCGCGGCCTCCCGCCGCCGATTCAACATGTTGAATCGGCGGCGGGAGGAGGCGGGAGGGTTGAAAATGTGCCGTAAAGAGACGACACACCAACCTGAGTAGTGCGACGCGAATGCCCGACTGCCTCTGACGGCTTCGGACGGCCTCTGACTCCCAAAGTCGGGCCGGTGTGTAGAGGCCTTTAAGCTCTTTTGAAAAAACGTGGAGACCTTTCTTAAATCATATTGAATCTCTGACATCCCTGCCTGACTGTGACGACTGAGCCCCCCCCCCCTTTTTATTTCTCAGATTTTTTAATTGTTATTTTAATTTCTTTTTTTTTTTTTCTTTTTTTTTGTTTTTTCCATACTTATGTATTTGATGTATGTATTTTGTACTGTTTACATTTTGCTTACTGAGAAGCGCTCTCCTTTGGGTGGGATTGTGGGAGGGATAAAAAGACGGGGAAAAAATGGACGAATGGAAGTTCTCTGTGACACTGCTCTGTTGTTTTGTTGTTCTAATTGCTTCCAATAAAGAAAGTTGATAAAAAAAAATTGAAATCCCCTATTAATGATTGATTATAGGTCCGGGTCCGGATAGGTCCGCCTGTTGCCGACCCCTGGTGTAGACCTACAACATGTAGAACTACAACATGTAGAACTACAACATGTACTGTGTAGACCTACAACATGTAGAACTACAACATGTACTGTGTAGAACTACAACATGTACTGTGTAGAACTACAACATGTAGAACTACAACATGTAGAACTACAACATGTACTGTGTAGACCTACAACATGTAGAACTACAACATGTACTGTGTAGAACTACAACATGTAGAACTACAACATGTACTGTGTAGAACTACAACATGTACTGTGTAGAACTACAACATGTAGAACTACAACATGTACTGTGTAGAACTACAACATGTAGAACTACAACATGTAGAACTACAACATGTACTGTGTAGAACTACAACATGTAGACCTACAACATGTAGACCTACAACATGTAGAACTACAACATGTACTGTGTAGAACTACACCATGTAGAACTACAACGTTTTTCTTCTTCTGCAGTGAGGAGAATGTTTGGTGTCTCTGTGAGTTCTTCAGGAGAGAGGACGCTGCTCAGCTGGAGGACATGTTTGTAGTTTTTATCTCCAATGAGAACAGAACGGTGAGAACACACAGATATATGTAATGTAATATGGTTTAATATAAATTAATATAATGTATGTGTTTCAGGTTCCTCTGTGGAGGCAGACGTCTGGACGGGGGGGGCAGCCAGTGGTCTGGGTCTGTGATGTCACAGCTCAGTGGAGCATATACTGATGTCATGGTGATGTCACGGTGATGTCACGGTGATGTCACTAATGAGGTCATGCTGTGTTTCAGGATTACCACGTGGTTCTGCTGCAGGCGAGCTCTTCTTCTGTGGTTTATGATCTGGACTCGGAGCTGCCGTTTCCCTGCAGCTTGAAGCGTTACTCCTCTGAGGCTCTGAGGAGTGAGAGGGGGATACGACCAGCTTATCACAGGTAACACACCTGAACACACAGGTAACACACACCTGAACACAGGTAACACACACCTGAACACACAGGTAACACAGACACACCTGAACACACAGGTAACATACACCTGAACACACAGGTCACACACACCTGAACACACAGGTAAGAGACACACCTGAACACACAGGTCACACACACCTGAACACACAGGTCACACACACCTGAACACAGGTAACACACACCTGAACACACAGGTAACACAGACACACCTGAACACACAGGTCACACACACCTGAACACACAGGTAACAGACACACCTGAACACACAGGTCACACACACCTGAACACACAGGTAACAGACACACCTGAACACACAGGTCACACACACCTGAACACACAGGTAACACACACCTGAACACACAGGTAACACACACCTGAACACACAGGTAACACACCTGAACACACAGGTAACACACACCTGCACACAGGTAACACACACCTGAACACACAGGTAACACAGACACACCTGAACACACAGGTCACACACACCTGAACACACAGGTAAGAGACACACCTGAACACACAGGTAACACAGACACACCTGAACACACAGGTCACACACACCTGAACACACAGGTAACAGACACACCTGAACACACAGGTCACACACACCTGAACACACAGGTCACACACACCTGAACACACAGGTAACACAGACACACCTGAACACACAGGTAACACACACCTGAACACAGGTAACACACACCTGAACACACAGGTAACACAGACACACCTGAACACACAGGTCAGACACACCTGAACACACAGGTAACACAGACACACCTGAACACACAGGTCACACACACCTGAACACACAGGTAACACAGACACACCTGAACACACAGGTCACACACACCTGAACACACAGGTAACAGACACACCTGAACACACAGGTCACACAGGTAACAGACACACCTGAACACACAGGTCACACACACCTGAAAACACAGGTAATATAGACACACCTGAACACACAGGTCACACACACCTGAACACACAGGTCACACACACCTGAACACACAGGTCACAGACACCTGAACACACAGGTCACACACACCTGAACACACAGGTCACACACACCTGAACACACAGGTAATATAGACACACCTGAACACACAGGTCACACACACCTGAACACACACCTGAGTGAGCTTCTGAGTGTACAGGTGTGATCGTTAGCGGTGCGTAACGGCATTAGGTAATCAGGAAAGGAAGTAAAATATGTGTTTTGTGTCTCTGACGGAAGTGACATCACTTTCCCTCTCTCAACAGGAAGTTGCGTGTTGTTCCCGCTCACAGCTTCCTGTTGAACTTTGCGTCCGATCGATCGCACATGAAGAACTCTGACGGCTCGTGGAAGATGCCCCCCCCCCCTTACCCCCCCATATACACTACAGGTAAAACACCTGTAACGGAGTGATGACATCATGATGATAGATAGATAGAATCAGAGGATGAAACCCTCTTTAATGTTCTCACATGCAGGGTACAAAGTGACGTGTTCTCTGCTGTGAACCCGTCCTAGCTCCAGGAGTCTAGCTCCAGGAGTCTAGCACCAGGAGTCTAGCACGAGTCTAGTGCTAGACTCCTGGTGCTAGACTCCTAGTGCTAGACTCCTGGTGCTAGACTCCTGGTGCTAGACTCCTAGTGCTAGACTCCTGGTGCTAGACTCCTGGTGCTAGTCTCCTGGTGCTAGACTCCCGGTGCTAGACTCCCGGTGCTAGACTCCCGGTACTAGACTCCTGGTGCTAGACTCCTGGTACCAGACTCCTGGTACTAGACTCCTGGTGCTAGACTCCTAGTGCTAGACTCCTGGTGCTAGACTCCTAGTCTGGTGCTAGACTCCTGGTACTAGACTCCTGGTGCTAGACTCCTAGTGCTAGACTCCTGGTGCTAGACTCCTGGTGCTAGACTCCTAGTGCTAGACTCCTGGTGCTAGACTCCTGGTGCTAGTCTCCTGGTGCTAGACTCCTGGTGCTAGACTCCCGGTGCTAGACTCCTGGTACTAGACTCCCGGTGCTAGACTCCCAGTGCTAGACTCCCGGTACTAGACTCCTGGTGCTAGACTCCTGGTACCAGACTCCTGGTACTAGACTCCTAGTGCTAGACTCCTGGTACTAGACTCCTAGTGCTAGACTCCTAGTGCTAGACTCCTGGTGCTAGACTCCTAGTCTGGTGCTAGACTCATGGTACTAGACTCCTGGTGCTAGACTCCTAGTGCTAGACTCCTGGTACTAGACTCCTGGTGCTAGACTCCTAGTGCTAGACTCCTAGTCTGGTGCTAGACTCCTGGTACTAGACTCCTGGTGCTAGACTCCTAGTGCTAGACTCCTGGTGCTAGACTCCTGGTGCTAGACTCCTAGTGCTAGACTCCTGGTGCTAGACTCCTGGTGCTAGACTCCTAGTGCTAGACTCCTGTGCTAGACTCCTGGTGCTAGTCTCCTGGTGCTAGACTCCCGTGCTAGACTCCCGGTGCTAGACTCCCGGTACTAGACTCCTGGTGCTAGACTCCTGGTACCAGACTCCTGGTACTAGACTCCTGGTGCTAGACTCCTAGTGCTAGACTCCTGGTGCTAGACTCCTAGTCTGGTGCTAGACTCCTGGTACTAGACTCCTGGTGCTAGACTCCTAGTGCTAGACTCCTGGTGCTAGACTCCTGGTGCTAGACTCCTAGTGCTAGACTCCTGGTGCTAGACTCCTGGTGCTAGTCTCCTGGTGCTAGACTCCTGGTGCTAGACTCCCGGTGCTAGACTCCTGGTACTAGACTCCCGGTGCTAGACTCCCAGTGCTAGACTCCCGGTACTAGACTCCTGGTGCTAGACTCCTGGTACCAGACTCCTGGTACTAGACTCCTAGTGCTAGACTCCTGGTACTAGACTCCTAGTGCTAGACTCCTAGTGCTAGACTCCTGGTGCTAGACTCCTAGTCTGGTGCTAGACTCATGGTACTAGACTCCTGGTGCTAG